>JARBDR010000004.1:0-96052 GCA_029721355.1 Tegillarca granosa
ATGGACAAATTTATACAGTTCTTCCGGGAGATTCAGACAAACTGCATACCAGCGAGGGTTACCGTACATCAAGCGGTCGTTTGGTCAACGGAATACGTTCTAAGTTTTGTGCATGCAAACATTTTTCCACCGGGCTGAACGGACTCTGCCCGACAACAAAAGTTTCCCCGTTGGACATCGTTTGACATTTATAATCATACTACCTCTCCCTGACCGCCTGGATATAAGTTAAAGAATCTTCACTCGGATATAATTCCAACCAATCTTTTTTCTCGTTTTTTGTCGTTTTAAAATTCAAAAAATAAAATTTGAAAAATCTTACCATATATCTAACTTCCACGAGCGCATTCACGACTGTTTTATACAGAATTTCATCCTTCCTCTAAAACTGTATATTCGCCTATGCACAGAGAATGTTCCAGCATTAGATGGTTCTGTGCGAAGCAGTGCGCCTTACGTCATAGTGGTTCCATACACCTGGAGTTTAATAGATTTTCGACCATATACTAACTTAGTGTGATATACATAAAAAAAACGAATGTAAAATGACAATAAATCAAAATTAATAAATATTAAAAATATTCAAATCAGAGGTAGTCTATTATTTAAACTATTTAAATATATTTTTGCTTTAAACAGCAATTAAATGCTTCAGTTTGTATATATGATTTCAAGCTGTGCGCGTGTGCTGTGCAGTCTTTATCTATGTAATGTGTATTCCTGAACATCATTTATAAGATCTTGTGGGACATTGATATCAAATTATATTCAGTTTTCAAAAGACTAAAATCGTATTGAACAAATCATCAATGTCCCGATAAGATATTATATGTGCAACTAAATGAACTGAAAATCAAATGTCCGTACATGATTATAAATCTAGCTTTTTTTTTAATTTAACCAAACTAAGTTAGTTGTGTAATGACCCAAAGTAAGCAAATCAATAAGGTTTATTGCTATTTCTGTACAAGATTAGTTGAACTTTCTGACATTTTTTTGTCACCGGGTTATAACATTTTTCCTTTTTTGTGTTAAATTTGACAACATTCCAAAACACTACATATTTCTGTATTGGAAAATCTCTCTCTCTCTCTCTCTCTCTCTCTCTCTCTCTCTCTCTCTCTCTCATCAAACTCACCCTTTATCATTCCATTTCCACACTGTATTCATCTTAAAATCTCGAACTCGTTTTCCCGTGGTAAAACACGTATGTGTTGCATTCATATTGTTATATTATAAGTCGACAGCTTGTACAACAATGAAAGTGTATTAAACGTGTGTTTTAATATATTTTATACATCAGCACACATGTTACTATGATAATCAAAATGCCGGATGCAAATAATATGTTAAGTCTAACTATAGGTGATTTGTCGAATATTGCAATCTTTCTGCAAAGGAAGACTAAGTTTCAGAGTGTTAAAGATGCACATCTTTACGCGGCATCGCTCTATCACATCTATCACGCATCATATTTTCTCACGGACAGAGATTTCCGGCATGGTCCCTGACCGAGACTCCCTTGTCTTACCTAATTAACCTAAATATAGATTGCACGTACAAGTTCCCAGAATTTGTGCCATCACCAAAATATTGACTTTCTTCACAGACTACTTTTGTTGTTTACTATGGATACCAACATTCGGTCATATGGAGTGTAAAGTCATCAATAAATGCCCTTAACGTAATTGTTTTTGATTCAACTTAGTTGAACCGTTCATTTCATAAAAAACACAATTGGCCTCAAGAGGGGGATGCAAGGCCGTAACTAGGCCTTGGTTGTATATGAGGCAAACATATGATGCACCGAATGCGCCTATACGTGCTGAAAGCGCGGTTTATAAAAGGGGGTCCGCAGGCATGCCCCCCCCCCCCCCCCGAAAATGTTTTACATTTAAATTTTAAGCTAAATTCCTGCATTTTCCTGGCATTCCAAAGGCTAAAAGATGTGTATTGAATTCATGTATTTTGATATCATAATGGGATTGTTACTGAAAATTTGAAAATAACATATTTGATGGTCCCAAGACCATAGAAGTCAGGTATAAAAGAAAAAGAAGGAAATTATCTGAAAACAGACTTAGTAGATAAAGGTCTAAGTGTAATGCTGAAGCTTGAGCTAGCATCTCCGGTTGTATTGGATAAGTTCATCTAGTCAGTTGTGGTAAATTCTTCATTGAGGCACCAAAGTGCCGTCACCAAAAGTGACTTGACGTCCTCTATACAAATTAAGTTTTGTCAATGTTGTGGGTAAAACATGCTTTGTTGCTTTTAAACCTGCCCTTAAAGCTTTTATTTTACATAAATGAAGAGAAAATTTTCATAGTTTCTTTTCTTTCTTTCTTTCTTTCTTTCTCTTTTTTTTTTTTTTTTTTTTTTTTTTTTTTTTTTTTTTTTTTTTTCTTAATATTTTAGATTACATAGATAAAAAGACCAAGCAAGCTATTTGTTTGTAGGTGATACATTTAATCATGCAAACTGCAATACATGAAAATGCCTATAGCTTAAGATTTTCATATAATAAACTATGGGACACTGAATCGGACATACTGAAAAACTAATCTATTCATCAATGCCAAAAGCAAGTGGTATTTTTCGAATTCCAGTACTGTCCCACTTCTTAAGGACTTTTTCAGGACACACGTTTCCGATAACATCATCTTTTGGGAGTTTTTCATTGCTAGTATTTGTCAATAATTCAAATCGTCCTTTGCCGGACAATGTTTTATTATGTAATTAGCTGGGTCAAATTTATTACTTTCAGTTTTACGCAATATTTTTTTTTAATCATCTATTGTCTGATCTACATTTAATTCATTTTCCTTTGAAATTTCCATTGAAACATCTTTGTTTACGGCTCCGGGTTCACGTTTTCCAAGAAAATGTCCAGTTTCGATTGTTTTTTCGTTGACGAAGCCATAATGTACTTACTACCTTAGAATTCTGATAAATTGGAAACGGATCGAATGTAACCAACAGAATACTTTATGGCGATATCAAATTAAATTGGCTATTCATTAAATGAAGAAAAACATCTCACGACTGTATTTTCTGTAATCCCTAAAATCTAAAATCGGTCAAAAAAAAAAAAAAAAAAAAAAAAAAAAACCAGCAAAATTCTAGGTAAGGCAACAGCCTCTCTTGCCTCCAGGGTAGTTACGGCCATGGGGATGACTGTATTACTATGCAAAAGAGGTTCGGAACTCCTTTTTCAAGTCAATATCACTAAATGATATACGTTTTCTCGATAAATTTAATATTGATGTTTCAGTGTTTCTTTTTTCTTGTATTTACGATATCAATGTCTTTAAAAACACATTGAGTAAATTAAAAAGAAAACGAATGTCAATTTAGGGAATTAAATTTTCTATCGGCGACAACCTGATGACAACCAATTTCAATATATATTTATATATATATATCATCCGCTACATTATTTATATCCTAACTCGATAATACTGTCGGATTTTTGTACTTGGACTAACAAGTTTGGCTTGGAATGAAATTTTCCACCTTCAGGTTCAGATAAATATTATCCATTCCACAATAAGGATTGGATCTGTTTAATCACTCGCCGTCGCTCATTCTATCTTTGCGTTCTCAAACATCACATTAAGTTTCGTCATCGCTTTATTATCAAAGTTGCGCAACACATGATTACAATTCGCTTTATCTCACATTATCTTTTATTTCTCGCCATCGTTTTATTACAATTTTGTGTTCTCATGCGTCACACTACGGCTCACCATCGCTTTATCACAACTTATCGTTCTCACACGTCACATTTTCGCTCACCATCTTTTTATCACAACTTCGCGTTTTCACACGTCACATTTTCGCTAACCATCTTTTTATCCGCACAACTTCGCGTTTCCACACGTCACATTTTTAGCACTTTTTCACACGTACATTTTCGCTCGCCATCTCTTTATCACACCTTTGTTTTCTTACACAAACATTTTCGCTCGCTATCGCTTAATCACGACTTAGCTCCCTGACATATCACATGTAATTGGTTGTCCTCGCTTTATCACAACTTCGCAAAATCACATAATGCATTATTGCTCGTTCTCGCCTTATCAGATTTTTGTGTTCTCACGCTTAGATTATATGTCATATACCACTTTTTTAATTTAATCATAAAAATACATTCAAAAAGTGGTATATGACAGATAGAACATCATAACCTTATTCACATCCTAAATTTGACACAGATCGTTGAATTTGGTGAAGGATGCAGACATTACACGTTAGAAGACCCAGACATATCAAGGTTTTTAAAGATATGTTTATTTGTTTTACTCTCGTCATTTGATTAACATAAAAATGTAGTAAAGTAATACTAGTAATTGATAAGTGTCCCCCCCCCCCCACCCTCCCCCCTCTCTCCCTTTTCGTTGGTCATAGTCCTTTTAATTCTCAAACATATGTATAGGGAGAAAACCAGTAGTACGTGGACGATTATTTAGACATAACGTCAGTCAAATGTTTTATAACGCCGCGTGTATGGGCAGACAACATCGCGTTTATGTTCGTAACAATGCATATCTTAAGTCAGTTATTGCATACTGTTTCTTAATCCCTTGTTTTAAAGGTAACATATATCATATGTCAGAAGATTTCTATCATTGGTCAATGTAAAATAGCAACATGATTATATTATTATAAATATGATAAATAAGAATATATAAGAACTTGTAATACGATATAAAATATAATATTCTATCATACTATCACGAATCAGTAAATTCTTGTAGATAATATTGTTGTAAATTTCAGATCGTAATTTTATCTTGTGGTTCTGAAATAATATTTTATAAATATGAGTCGGGAGCAGAAAGATACAGGACCTAGTTGCGCAAAGAATATTTCAAATTTAATTATCACAATACTAATTGATTTGCTAACGGTTTAATATTAAATATATGATTTATGAAGCTTTGTGCAACTAGGCTCTGAAAAACATTAAGCATCACAAGATTGATATTTTGGCGGGATTTTCCACGCGGACGTCAATGATAATCACGTGATTTTGTGACTGACTTTGCAGTTGTTGACGTCATAACAGCGTTTCATAGAACCCTACCAAATTTTGTGAAAATATCAACGTTTGATGTGTCAGCCATTTAGATCTAGATTTAAGTGACATGTGTTTTATTGTCAGTTATATATTGGTTTACAATAACTTGTTTATTTGTGTTTTGTTCTCTATCTGCAGGCTTTGAACTTTATATAAGAAGAGAATGATGCTGTCAGAATGATCCACAGTTAAAGCATTATCATCTGCAAGGATAACATACATCGATTAATTTTCTACTCAGCTGTTTTGTCTGCCATTGTCTTAGATTTAATGTGTATTTTGATAGTGTTTGTGAGACAACAATATATTTCCGGATACTTTTCTACTCGTTAGAAATTACGATTACGAAATACAAGTATGTTATACGAAGGATTTTCTTCAAAATTTGTGATTGGAATAATTTCACTAGCGTTTTTTAATTTCCTGTTCTTTAGTTTTACATGGAAGAGACTCAAAGTTGATTATGGATTACCGTGTACGATAGATAAATTCTTAACGGCTACGTCTACTTATATACAAAGTAACGGTAAGATTTCTGTTAAAGACGCATTACCTAAGGAATGTCATAAAAGTAACATTGACAAAGAATCCACAGATATGTTGAGGAAATCTATCGAGGATCTGTTATATCACTGTAATTCAAGAGCTAAAATCATTTTACCAAAAACATTAGGTGAGCCTATTTTAACATTATTTACGACATGGGATCCTAATGATGGTAAAGACAGTGTTCACGACAACGTTATTGTAAACTGGAGTACATTTATGCCCAAAATTAATTTGGTTTTGTTTACTAACGACACAAATATTGGAAATAAAGTGAAAGAACGAGGGTGGAAAGTGTTCCCTGTCGTGCACCATGCCGCAGGAGGAACACCTGTCCTTAAAACAATGTTTAACACCGTAATGTATCATTTTAATTCTACGTTTTATGGATTTTCTAATAGTGATATTTTATTTGTTGATGATATCATGGACACTTTATATACAGCACACGTTCAGTTTGGAGAAACAAAACCTATTTTTGTTACCGGAAGAAGAATTAATGTTCCACATATAAATCTTAAAGAAGCAGCTTCCTACGACAATATACGAATAGCTGCAAAAACAAGGGGTACTTTATTTGAAATTCATTCTGCAGATTATTTTATTAGTACAAAGTCGTTCCCTTGGAACACTGTACCCGATCTTGTAGTTGGTCGTCCAGCTTATGATAATTGGATCATTGGGCATGCGCGGTGTGTTGGTAGTGGTGTTCAGGTTTTAGATGCTACTGACACAATCTTGGCCATACATCAAACAACGAAATCGGGAAATCACGACGGACACAAACACACACAGTCGAACTATAATGATAAGTTGATAGTTAGTAAAAAGTTAACAAGGGATTATGAGAGGGGTTTTATAACTTGTCCGGAGTGGAGGTCTTATAACACATTATGTGGCGATATAAGTATTTTACATCGAGAAAATTTACCGAAATATTGTATTTGTAATAAAAAGAAAAATTAATTCACGATTACTTTAATTAGATGCTGTCTACATATCTACTACGTAATACACGTTGATTATGAAAACGCTTCCTTCACGAAGTGACGTCATTTTGAGGGATATAATGTCTTATTCAGTTAAAGTAATGAAAATTATTATCCGAAAAAGTGTAAAAGGTTATCATTCTTGAAATATATGACAAAAACAGGTGATTTAGTAAGAATTAACCGTCTTTGCCTTATGCTGCCTTGGCGGAGTAGTCTAAAAGCTGGTTTTAAAATAACGCGGCATTGGCCGACTTTGCTCGAATTCCACTACGAAAGTTTGTTAGTTGGCTTACAAAACTCCATCATCCTAACATAGAGTTGAGTTGAGTTGAGTTGAGTAATGGTGTTTAACGTCCCAGTCAAGAATATGTCACTAATATCGAGACGTCACCAGCTGTATGCGAAAATGCAGAAATTTTGCCGGTGCGTTGCGCTGATGGCATTATACATCAGGGTTCTTTATAGTGCCATGCCTCCTAGCATAGAACTAGCCGCTTTGATGTAAATGAAAAATTCTTGAATAGGGCGTTAATCACAACCCACTTACACCACTCTTTTTGAGATCCATATTATATGGAAAAAGACCATGTTTTATAATGGATCTTAGGAGCATTGTCAAAAATACTGAAACGTTTAGATAAACGTCAACAGCTTTTTATTTTTATTTCGCTAATAATTTAACGGTCTTTTTTATAAAAAGGTGCTGAACAAATATGAAAATTATTTGCCAAACAAAACTTTAAAGTTAACAATAGGCCTCCAATCTGCTATGCAAATGGTAGGGGATTGACCCATACCCTATGACAGAACAGTGTACGTTGGCTTGGCTTGACTTGGATCGGAATAATGCTGTCTTTTACCCAAGTCAAAATTTTTTCACACATGGCGCTCAGTTCTGGGATGGTAGAGAAAACCGGTTAAAACCAATGACCCTCGACAAAGTAGACTGACAAACTTTATCCCACTACTGTTCGAGTCACTGTGTCTGTGACAGTGAATTATGTAGAATTTTCATAGAAAATCAAATAAACTTTAATTCGGTATTTTTTACTGACTTGAATCTATAATTTGTAACTTAAACCGCTGTCACAAACAGTGAGTCATACAGTAGTATCTATCTGCTGTCACAAACACTGAGTCATATAGTAGGATCTATCTGCTGTCACAAACCCAGTGAGTCATACAGTAGTATCTATCTGCTGTCACAAACACAGTGAGTCATACAGTAGGATCTATCTGTTGTCACAAACACTGAGTCATACAGTAGTATCTATCTGCTGTCACAAACACAGTGAGTCATACAGTAGGATCTATCTGTTGTCACAAACACAATGAGTCATACAGTAGTATCTATCTGCTGTCACAAACACAGTGAGTCATACAGTAGTATCTATCTGCTGTCACAAACACAGTGAGTCATACAGTAGGATCTATCTGCTGTCACAAACACAGTGAGACATACAGTAGGATCTATCTGCTGTCACAAACACTGAGTCATACAGTAGGATCTATCTGCTGTCAAAAACACAGTGAGTCATACAATAGTATCTATCTGCTGTCACAAACACTGAGTCATACAGTAGGATCTATCTGCTGTCACAAACAGTGAGTCATACAGTAGGATTTATCTGCTGTCACAAACACAGCGAGTCATACAGTAGGATCTATCTGCTGTCACAAACACTGAGTCATACAGTAGGATCTATCTGCTGTCACAAACACAGTTAGTCATACAGTAGGATCTATCTGCTGTCACAAACACAATGAGTCATACAGTAGGATCTATCTGCTGTCACAAACACAGTGAGTCATACAGTAGGATTTATCTGCTGTCACAAACACCGAGTCATACAGTAAGATCTATCTGCTGTCACAAACACAGTTAGTCATACAGTATGATCTATCTGCTGTCACAAACACAGTGAGTCATACAGTAGGATCTATCTGCTGTCACAAACAGTGAGTCATATGGTAGGAACTATCTGCTGTCACAAACACTGTGAGACATACAGTAGTATCTATCTGCTGTCACAAACAATGAGTCACACAGTAGGATCTATCTTATGTCAAAAACAAAGTGAGTCATACAGTAGGATCTATCTGCTGTCACAAACACAATGAGTCAAAAAGTAGGATCTATCTGCTGTCACAAACACAATGAGTGATACAGTAGGATCTATCTGCTGTCACAAACACAATGAGTCATACAGTAGGATCTATCTGCTGTCACATACACAATAAGTCATACAGTAGGATCTATTTGCTGGCACAAGCACAGTGAGTCATACAGTAGGATCTATCTGCTGTCACAAACACAGTGAGTCATACAGTAGGATCTATCTGCTGTCACAAACACAATGAGCCAAACAGTAGGATCCATCTGCTGTACAAAAACACAATGAGTCATACAGTAGGATCTTGTGTCATACAGTAGGATCTATCTGCTGTCACAAACACAGTGAGTCTTACAGTAGGATCTATCTGCTGTCACAAACAATGAGTCATACAGTAGGATCTATCTGCTGTCACACACACAGTGAGTCAAACAGTGGATCTATCTGCTGTCACAAACACTGTGAGTCATACAGTAGTATCTATCTGCTGTCACAAACACAATGAGTCATACAGTAGGATCTTGTGTCATACAGTAGGATCTATCTGCTATCACAAACACAATGAGTCATACAGTAGGATCTATCTGCTGTCACAAACACAGTGAGTCATACAGTAGGATCTATCTGCTGTCAGAAACACAATGAGCCATACAGTAGGATCTTGTGTCATACAGTAGGATCTATCTGCTATCACAAACACAATGAGTCATACAGTAGGATCTATCTGCTGTCACAAACACAGTGAGTCATACAGTAGGATCTATCTGCTGTCACAAACACAGTGAGACATACAGTAGGATCTATCTGCTGTCACAAACACAATGAGCCATACAGTAGGATCTATCTGCTGTCACAAACACAGTGGGTCATACAGTAGGATCTATCTGCTTTCACAAACACAGTGAGTCATACAGTAGGATCTATCTGCTGTCACAAACATAATGAGTCATACAGTAGGATCTTGTGTCATACAGTAGCATATATCTGCTGTCACAAACACAATGAGACATACAGTAGGATCTATCTGCTGTCACAAACACAATAAGTCATACAGTAGGATCTATTTGCTGTCACAAGCACAGTGAGTCATACAGTAGGATCTATCTGCTGTCAAAAACACAGTGAGTCATACAGTAGGATCTATCTGCTGTCACATACACAATTAGTCATACAGTAGGATCTATTTGCTGTCACAAACACAATGAGTCATACAGTAGGATCTATCTGCTGTCACAAACGCAGTGAGTCATACAGTAGGATCTATCTGCTGTCACAAATACAGTGAGTCATACAGTAGTATCTATCTGCTGTCACAAACACAGTGGGTCATACAGTAGTATCTATCTGCTGTCACAAACACAGTGAGTCATACAGTAGTATCTATCTGCTGTCACAAACGCAGTGAGTCATACAGTAGTATCTATCTGCTGTCACAAACCCAGTGAGTCATACAGTAGGATCTATCTGCTGTCACAAACACAGTGAGTCATACAGTAGGATCTATCTGCTGTCACAAATTCAGTGAGACATACAATACAGTAGTATCTATCTGCTGTCACAAACACAATGAGTCATACAGTAGTATCTATCTGCTGTCACAAACACAATGAGTCATACAGTAGTATCTATCTGCTGTCACAAACACAATCAGTCATACAGTAGGATCTATCTGCTGTCACGAACACAGTGAGTCATACAGTAGTATCTATCTGCTGTCACAAACAATGAGTCATACAGTAGGATCAATCTGAGTAGGATTCGACCTCAGGCGCTGAGGCACTGTGATCTTTAATGACGCGCTTTAGACAAATTAGTAACGGAGACTCCCTTAAAGGACCCTTTTGCTTACTCTCGACCGTGGTCGAACCCAATGTGGCGAGACGCCTTGGCAGTTTTTTCCAATCCGTTATTGTGTCCCAGTTTAGAAATATTAAAATACCGGTCAATCTTCCGAAAAGGTAAAGAACATGGTAACGAACAGGGTCGGATTGAGATCCACTGTTGACGTATCCCTCATAAAAATAGGACATGCATGTAAGTCACAACTCTGAGATTGTCTTGTTTCTATTTTAGCAATTTTTCCTTAAAAAACAGAAAGCTATAGATAAAACAAACAATACACTAACTTAATTGTGCAGTCAGTACTGCTAAATGTGATTATAAATTATAATTAGATTCTCTAAAAAGAAAACTTTGCTAGCGACATGTTCTTGCTCCCAGCAACATTTGTCAATGGTAAAACATCTCAAAACAGTACCAAATGGTAGGAAATACACGTTTATAAAGGTGAAATTTGACGTTAAAACAATGCCACGAGTATAGTGACGCCCACACATAATTCCGATATTGACCGAATGTAACAACCTTTGAACAATAGTCAAATGGGTAGATTTTTTCGGCCAATTCGAAATTGCCTCCACTATGAGAGAGCATTTGTGTCATGGTAAAAATACATATCATTTTGTATTTTATAAAAAAAAACAACTCTAATTCTGTGTCACAAACACAGTGAGTCATACAGTAGGATCTATCTGCTGTCACAAACACAGTGAGTCATACAGTAGGATCTATCTGCTATCACAAACACAATGAGTCATACAGTAGGATCTATCTGCTGTCACAAACACAGTGAGTCATACAGTAGTATCTATCTGCTGTCACAAACACAATGAGTCATACAGTAGAATCTATCTGCTGCCACAAACACAGTGAGTCATACAGTAGGATCTATCTGCTATCACAAACACAGTGAGTCATACAGTAGTATCTATCTGCTGTCACAAACACAATGAGTCATATAGTAGGATCTATCTGCTGTCACAAACACATTGAGTCATACAGTAGGATCTATCTTTTGTCACAAACACAGTGAGTCATACAGTAGTATCTATCTGCTGTCACAAACACAATGAGTCATACAGTAGGATCTTGTGTCATACAGTAGGATCTATCTACTGTCACAAACAGAATGAGCCATACAGTAGCATCTATCTGCTGTCACAAACACAATAAGTCATACAGTAGGATCTATCTGCTCATAAACGCAGTGAGTCATACAGTAGGATCTATCTGCTGTCACAAACACAATGAGTCATACAGTAGGATCTATCTGCTGTCACAAACACAATAAGTCATACAGTAGGATCTATCTGCTCATAAACGCAGTGAGTCATACAGTAGGATCTATCTGCTATCACAAACACAGTGAGTCATACAGTAGTATCTATCTGCTGTCACAAACACAATGAGTCATATAGTAGGATCTATCTGCTGTCACAAACACATTGAGTCATACAGTAGGATCTATCTGCTGTCACAAACACAGTGAGTCATACAGTAATATCTATCTGCTGTCACAAACACAATGAGTCATACAGTAGGATCTTGTGTCATACAGTAGGATCTATCTACTGTCACAAACGCAATAAGTCATACAGTAGGATCTATCTGCTCATAAACGCAGTGAGTCATACAGTAGGATCTATCTGCTGTCACAAACACAATGAGTCATACAGTAGGATCTATCTGCTGTCACAAACACAATGAGCCATACAGTAGGATCTATCTGCTGTCACAAACACAGTGAGTCATACAGTAGGATCTATCTGCTGTCACAAACACAATGAGTCATACAGTAGGATCTATCTGCTGTCAGAAACACAGTGAGTCATACAGTAGGATCTATCTGCTGTCACAAACACAATGAGTCATACAGTAGGATCTATCTGCTGTCACAAACACAATGAGCCATACAGTAGGATCTATCTGCTGTCACAAACACAGTGAGTCATACAGTAGGATCTATCTGCTGTCACAAACACAATGAGTCATACAGTAGGATCTATCTGCTGTCACAAACCCAGTGAGTCATACAGTAGGATCTATCTGCTGTCACAAACACAGTGAGTCATACAGTAGGATCTATCTGCTGTCACAAATTCAGTGAGACATACAGTAGTATCTATCTGCTGTCACAAACACAATGAGTCATACAGTAGTATCTATCTGCTGTCACAAACACAATGAGTCATACAGTAGTATCTATCTGCTGTCACAAACACAATCAGTCATACAGTAGGATCTATCTGCTGTCACGAACACAGTGAGTCATACAGTAGTATCTATCTGCTGTCACAAACAATGAGTCATACAGTAGGATCAATCTGAGTAGGATTCGACCTCAGGCGCTGAGGCACTGTGATCTTTAATGACGCGCTTTAGACAAATTAGTAACGGAGACTCCCTTAAAGGACCCTTTTGCTTACTCTCGACCGTGGTCGAACCCAATGTGGCGAGACGCCTTGGCAGTTTTTTCCAATCCGTTATTGTGTCCCAGTTTAGAAATATTAAAATACCGGTCAATCTTCCGAAAAGGTAAAGAACATGGTAACGAACAGGGTCGGATTGAGATCCACTGTTGACGTATCCCTCATAAAAATAGGACATGCATGTAAGTCACAACTCTGAGATTGTCTTGTTTCTATTTTAGCAATTTTTCCTTAAAAAACAGAAAGCTATAGATAAAACAAACAATACACTAACTTAATTGTGCAGTCAGTACTGCTAAATGTGATTATAAATTATAATTAGATTCTCTAAAAAGAAAACTTTGCTAGCGACATGTTCTTGCTCCCAGCAACATTTGTCAATGGTAAAACATCTCAAAACAGTACCAAATGGTAGGAAATACACGTTTATAAAGGTGAAATTTGACGTTAAAACAATGCCACGAGTATAGTGACGCCCACACATAATTCCGATATTGACCGAATGTAACAACCTTTGAACAATAGTCAAATGGGTAGATTTTTTCGGCCAATTCGAAATTGCCTCCACTATGAGAGAGCATTTGTGTCATGGTAAAAATACATATCATTTTGTATTTTATAAAAAAAAACAACTCTAATTCTGTGTCACAAACACAGTGAGTCATACAGTAGGATCTATCTGCTGTCACAAACACAGTGAGTCATACAGTAGGATCTATCTGCTATCACAAACACAATGAGTCATACAGTAGGATCTATCTGCTGTCACAAACACAGTGAGTCATACAGTAGTATCTATCTGCTGTCACAAACACAATGAGTCATACAGTAGAATCTATCTGCTGCCACAAACACAGTGAGTCATACAGTAGGATCTATCTGCTATCACAAACACAGTGAGTCATACAGTAGTATCTATCTGCTGTCACAAACACAATGAGTCATATAGTAGGATCTATCTGCTGTCACAAACACATTGAGTCATACAGTAGGATCTATCTTTTGTCACAAACACAGTGAGTCATACAGTAGTATCTATCTGCTGTCACAAACACAATGAGTCATACAGTAGGATCTTGTGTCATACAGTAGGATCTATCTACTGTCACAAACAGAATGAGCCATACAGTAGCATCTATCTGCTGTCACAAACACAATAAGTCATACAGTAGGATCTATCTGCTCATAAACGCAGTGAGTCATACAGTAGGATCTATCTGCTGTCACAAACACAATGAGTCATACAGTAGGATCTATCTGCTGTCACAAACACAATAAGTCATACAGTAGGATCTATCTGCTCATAAACGCAGTGAGTCATACAGTAGGATCTATCTGCTATCACAAACACAGTGAGTCATACAGTAGTATCTATCTGCTGTCACAAACACAATGAGTCATATAGTAGGATCTATCTGCTGTCACAAACACATTGAGTCATACAGTAGGATCTATCTGCTGTCACAAACACAGTGAGTCATACAGTAATATCTATCTGCTGTCACAAACACAATGAGTCATACAGTAGGATCTTGTGTCATACAGTAGGATCTATCTACTGTCACAAACGCAATAAGTCATACAGTAGGATCTATCTGCTCATAAACGCAGTGAGTCATACAGTAGGATCTATCTGCTGTCACAAACACAATGAGTCATACAGTAGGATCTATCTGCTGTCACAAACACAATGAGCCATACAGTAGGATCTATCTGCTGTCACAAACACAGTGAGTCATACAGTAGGATCTATCTGCTGTCACAAACACAATGAGTCATACAGTAGGATCTATCTGCTGTCAGAAACACAGTGAGTCATACAGTAGGATCTATCTGCTGTCACAAACACAATGAGTCATACAGTAGGATCTATCTGCTGTCACAAACACAATGAGCCATACAGTAGGATCTATCTGCTGTCACAAACACAGTGAGTCATACAGTAGGATCTATCTGCTGTCACAAACACAATGAGTCATACAGTAGGATCTATCTGCTGTCACAAACACAATGAGCCATACAGTAGGATCTATCTGCTGTCACAAACGCAATAAGTCATACAGTAGGATCTATCTGCTCATAAACGCAGTGAGTCATACAGTAGGATCTATCTGCTGTCACAAACACAATGAGTCATACAGTAGGATCTATCTGCTGTCACAAACACAATGAGACAAACAGTAGGATCTATCTGCTGTCACAAACACAATGAGTGATACAGTAGGATCTATCTGCTGTCACAAACACAGTAAGTCATACAGTAGGATCTATCTGCTGTCACAAACAATGAGTCATATAGTAGGATCTATCTGCTGTCACAAACATAATGAGTCATATAGTAAGATCTTGTGCCATACAGTAGGATTTATCTGCTGTCACAAACACAATGAGACATACAGTAGGATCTATCTGCTGTCACAAACACAATAAGTCATACAGTAGGATCTATTTGCTGGCACAAGCACAGTGAGTCATACAGTAGGATCTATCTGCTGTCACAAACACAGTGAGTCATACAGTAGGATCTATCTGCTGTCACAAACACAATGAGCCATACAGTAGGATCTATCTGCTGTCACAAACACAATGAGCCATACAGTAGGATCTATCTGCTGTCACAAACACAGTGGGTCATACAGTAGGATCTATCTGCTGTCACAAACACAGTGAGTCATACAGTAGGATCTATCTGCTGTCACAAACAATGAGTCATATAGCAGGATCTATCTGCTGTCACAAACATAATGAGTCATAAAGTAGGATCTTGTGTCATACAGTAGCATCTATCTGCTGTCACAAACACAATCAGTCATACAGTAGGATCTATCTGCTGTCACAAACACAATGAGTCATGCAGTAGGATCTATCTGCTGTCACAAACACAGTGAGTCATACAGTAGGATTTATCTGCTGTCACAAACACCGAGTCATACAGTAAGATCTATCTGCTGTCACAAACACAGTTAGTCATACAGTAAGATCTATCTGCTGTCACAAACACAGTGAGTCATACAGTAGGATCTATCTGCTGTCACAAACAGTGAGTCATATGATAGGAACTATCTGCTGTCACAAACACTGTGAGACATACAGTAGTATCTATCTGCTGTCACAAACAATGAGTCACACAGTAGGATCTATCTTATGTCAAAAACACAGTGAGTCATACAGTAGGATCTATCTGCTGTCACAAACACAGTGAGTCATACAGTAGGATCTATCTGCTGTCACAAACACAATGAGCCAAACAGTAGGATCCATCTGCTGTACAAAAACACAATGAGTCATACAGTAGGATCTTGTGTCATACAGTAGGATCTATCTGCTGTCACAAACACAGTGAGTCTTACAGTAGGATCTATCTGCTGTCACAAACAATGAGTCATACAGTAGGATCTATCTGCTGTCACACACACAGTGAGTCAAACAGTGGATGTATCTGCTGTCACAAACACTGTGAGTCATACAGTAGTATCTATCTGCTGTCACAAACACAATGAGTCATACAGTAGGATCTTGTGTCATACAGTAGGATCTATCTGCTATCACAAACACAATGAGTCATACAGTAGGATCTATCTGCTGTCACAAACACAGTGAGTCATACAGTAGGATCTACCTGCTGTCACAAACACAGTGAGTCATACAGTAGGATCTATCTGCTGTCACAAACACAATGAGCCATACAGTAGGATCTATCTGCTGTCACAAACACAATGAGCCATACAGTAGGATCTATCTGCTGTCACAAACACAGTGGGACATACAGTAGGATCTATCTGCTGTCACAAACACAGTGAGTCATACAGTAGGATCTATCTGCTGTCACAAACAATGAGTCATATAGTAGGATCTATCTGCTGTCACAAACATAATGAGTCATACAGTAGGATCTTGTGTCATACAGTAGGATCTATCTGCTGTCACAAACACAATGAGACATACAGTAGGATCTATCTGCTGTCACAAACACAATAAGTCATACAGTAGGATCTATTTGCTGGCACAAGCACAGTGAGTCATACAGTAGGATCTATCTGCTGTCACAAACACAGTGAGTCATACAGTAGGATCTATCTGCTGTCACAAACACAATGAGCCATACAGTAGGATCTATCTGCTGTCACAAACACAGTGGGTCATACAGTAGGATCTATCTGCTGTCACAAACACAGTGAGTCATACAGTAGGATCTATCTGCTGTCACAAACATAATGAGTCATACAGTAGGATCTTGTGTCATACAGTAGCATCTCTCTGCTGTCACAAACACAATGAGACATACAGTAGGATCTATCTGCTGTCACAAACACAATAAGTCATACAGTAGGATCTATTTGCTGTCACAAGCACAGTGAGTCATACAGTAGGATCTATCTGCTGTCAAAAACACAGTGAGTCATACAGTAGGATCTATCTGCTGTCACATACACAATAAGTCATACAGTAGGATCTATTTGCTGTCACAAACACAATGAGTCATACAGTAGGATCTATCTGCTGTCACAAACGCAGTGAGTCATACAGTAGGATCTATCTGCTGTCACAAACACAGTGAGTCATACAGTAGTATCTATCTGCTGTCACAAACACGGTAGGTCATACAGTAGTATCTATCTGCTGTCACAAACACAGTGAGTCATACAGTAGTATCTATCTGCTGTCACAAACGCAGTAAGATACAGTAGTATCTATCTGCTGTCACAAATACAATGAGACATACAGTAGGATCTATCTGCTGTCACAAACCCAGTGAGTCATACAGTAGGATCTATCTGCTGTCACAAACACAATGAGTGATACAGTAGGATCTATCTGCTGTCACAAATTCAGTGAGACATACAGTAGGATCTATCTGTTGTCACAAACACAATGAGTCATACAGTAGGATCTATCTGCTGTCACAAACACAGTGATTCATACAGTAGGATCTATCTGCTGTCACAAATTCAGTGAGACATACAGTAGTATCTATCTGCTGTCACAAACACAATCAGTCATACAGTAGGATCTATCTGCTGTCACAAACACAATGAGTCATACAGTAGTATCTATCTGCTGTCACGAACACAGTGAGTCATACAGTAGTATCTATCTGCTGTCACAATCAATGAGTCATACAGTAGGATCAATCTGAGTAGGATTCGACCTCAGGCGCTGAGGCACTGTGATCTTTAATGACGCGCTTTAGACAAATTAGTAACGGAGACTCCCTTAAAGGACCCTTTTGCTTACTCTCGACCGTGGTCGAACCCAATGTGGCGAGACGCCTTGGCAGTTTTTTCCAATCCGTTATTGTGTCCCAGTTTAGAAATATTAAAATACCGGTCAATGTTCCGAAAAGGTAAAGAACATGGTAACGAACAGGGTCGGATTGAGATCCACTGTTGACGTATCCCTCATAAAAATAGGACATGCATGTAAGTCACAACTCTGAGATTGTCTTGTTTCTATTTTAGCATTTTTACCTTAAAAAACAGAAAGCTATAGATAAAACAAACAATACACTAACTTAATTGTGCAGTCAGTACTGCTAAATGTGATTATAAATTATAATTAGATTCTCTAAAAAGAAAACTTTGCTAGCGACATGTTCTTGCTCCCAGCAACATTTGTCAATGGTAAAACATCTCAAAACAGTACCAAATGGTAGGAAATACACGTTTATAAAGGTGAAATTTGACGTTAAAACAATGCCACGAGTATAGTGACGCCCACACATAATTCCGATATTGACCGAATGTAACAACCTTTGAACAATAGTCAAATGGGTAGATTTTTTCGGCCAATTCGAAATTGCCTCCACTATGAGAGAGCATTTGTGTCATGGTAAAAATACATATCATTTTGTATTTTATAAAAAAAAACAACTCTAATTCTGTGTCACAAACACAGTGAGTCATACAGTAGGATCTATCTGCTGTCACAAACACAGTGAGTCATACAGTAATATCTATCTGCTGTCACAAACACAATGAGTCATACAGTAGGATCTTGTGTCATACAGTAGGATCTATCTACTGTCACAAACGCAATAAGTCATACAGTAGGATCTATCTGCTCATAAACGCAGTGAGTCATACAGTAGGATCTATCTGCTGTCACAAACACAATGAGTCATACAGTAGGATCTATCTGCTGTCACAAACACAATGAGCCATACAGTAGGATCTATCTGCTGTCACAAACACAGTGAGTCATACAGTAGGATCTATCTGCTGTCACAAACACAATGAGTCATACAGTAGGATCTATCTGCTGTCAGAAACACAGTGAGTCATACAGTAGGATCTATCTGCTGTCACAAACACAATGAGTCATACAGTAGGATCTATCTGCTGTCACAAACACAATGAGCCATACAGTAGGATCTATCTGCTGTCACAAACACAGTGAGTCATACAGTAGGATCTATCTGCTGTCACAAACACAATGAGTCATACAGTAGGATCTATCTGCTGTCACAAACACAATGAGCCATACAGTAGGATCTATCTGCTGTCACAAACGCAATAAGTCATACAGTAGGATCTATCTGCTCATAAACGCAGTGAGTCATACAGTAGGATCTATCTGCTGTCACAAACACAATGAGTCATACAGTAGGATCTATCTGCTGTCACAAACACAATGAGACAAACAGTAGGATCTATCTGCTGTCACAAACACAATGAGTGATACAGTAGGATCTATCTGCTGTCACAAACACAGTAAGTCATACAGTAGGATCTATCTGCTGTCACAAACAATGAGTCATATAGTAGGATCTATCTGCTGTCACAAACATAATGAGTCATACAGTAAGATCTTGTGCCATACAGTAGGATTTATCTGCTGTCACAAACACAATGAGACATACAGTAGGATCTATCTGCTGTCACAAACACAATAAGTCATACAGTAGGATCTATTTGCTGGCACAAGCACAGTGAGTCATACAGTAGGATCTATCTGCTGTCACAAACACAGTGAGTCATACAGTAGGATCTATCTGCTGTCACAAACACAATGAGCCATACAGTAGGATCTATCTGCTGTCACAAACACAATGAGCCATACAGTAGGATCTATCTGCTGTCACAAACACAGTGGGTCATACAGTAGGATCTATCTGCTGTCACAAACACAGTGAGTCATACAGTAGGATCTATCTGCTGTCACAAACAATGAGTCATATAGCAGGATCTATCTGCTGTCACAAACATAATGAGTCATACAGTAGGATCTTGTGTCATACAGTAGCATCTATCTGCTGTCACAAACACAATCAGTCATACAGTAGGATCTATCTGCTGTCACAAACACAATGAGTCATGCAGTAGGATCTATCTGCTGTCACAAACACAGTGAGTCATACAGTAGGATTTATCTGCTGTCACAAACACCGAGTCATACAGTAAGATCTATCTGCTGTCACAAACACAGTTAGTCATACAGTAAGATCTATCTGCTGTCACAAACACAGTGAGTCATACAGTAGGATCTATCTGCTGTCACAAACAGTGAGTCATATGATAGGAACTATCTGCTGTCACAAACACTGTGAGACATACAGTAGTATCTATCTGCTGTCACAAACAATGAGTCACACAGTAGGATCTATCTTATGTCAAAAACACAGTGAGTCATACAGTAGGATCTATCTGCTGTCACAAACACAGTGAGTCATACAGTAGGATCTATCTGCTGTCACAAACACAATGAGCCAAACAGTAGGATCCATCTGCTGTACAAAAACACAATGAGTCATACAGTAGGATCTTGTGTCATACAGTAGGATCTATCTGCTGTCACAAACACAGTGAGTCTTACAGTAGGATCTATCTGCTGTCACAAACAATGAGTCATACAGTAGGATCTATCTGCTGTCACACACACAGTGAGTCAAACAGTGGATGTATCTGCTGTCACAAACACTGTGAGTCATACAGTAGTATCTATCTGCTGTCACAAACACAATGAGTCATACAGTAGGATCTTGTGTCATACAGTAGGATCTATCTGCTATCACAAACACAATGAGTCATACAGTAGGATCTATCTGCTGTCACAAACACAGTGAGTCATACAGTAGGATCTATCTGCTGTCACAAACACAGTGAGTCATACAGTAGGATCTATCTGCTGTCACAAACACAATGAGCCATACAGTAGGATCTATCTGCTGTCACAAACACAATGAGCCATACAGTAGGATCTATCTGCTGTCACAAACACAGTGGGACATACAGTAGGATCTATCTGCTGTCACAAACACAGTGAGTCATACAGTAGGATCTATCTGCTGTCACAAACAATGAGTCATATAGTAGGATCTATCTGCTGTCACAAACATAATGAGTCATACAGTAGGATCTTGTGTCATACAGTAGGATCTATCTGCTGTCACAAACACAATGAGACATACAGTAGGATCTATCTGCTGTCACAAACACAATAAGTCATACAGTAGGATCTATTTGCTGGCACAAGCACAGTGAGTCATACAGTAGGATCTATCTGCTGTCACAAACACAGTGAGTCATACAGTAGGATCTATCTGCTGTCACAAACACAATGAGCCATACAGTAGGATCTATCTGCTGTCACAAACACAGTGGGTCATACAGTAGGATCTATCTGCTGTCACAAACACAGTGAGTCATACAGTAGGATCTATCTGCTGTCACAAACATAATGAGTCATACAGTAGGATCTTGTGTCATACAGTAGCATCTATCTGCTGTCACAAACACAATGAGACATACAGTAGGATCTATCTGCTGTCACAAACACAATAAGTCATACAGTAGGATCTATTTGCTGTCACAAGCACAGTGAGTCATACAGTAGGATCTATCTGCTGTCAAAAACACAGTGAGTCATACAGTAGGATCTATCTGCTGTCACATACACAATAAGTCATACAGTAGGATCTATTTGCTGTCACAAACACAATGAGTCATACAGTAGGATCTATCTGCTGTCACAAACGCAGTGAGTCATACAGTAGGATCTATCTGCTGTCACAAACACAGTGAGTCATACAGTAGTATCTATCTGCTGTCACAAACACGGTGGGTCATACAGTAGTATCTATCTGCTGTCACAAACACAGTGAGTCATACAGTAGTATCTATCTGCTGTCACAAACGCAGTAAGATACAGTAGTATCTATCTGCTGTCACAAATACAATGAGACATACAGTAGGATCTATCTGCTGTCACAAACCCAGTGAGTCATACAGTAGGATCTATCTGCTGTCACAAACACAATGAGTGATACAGTAGGATCTATCTGCTGTCACAAATTCAGTGAGACATACAGTAGGATCTATCTGTTGTCACAAACACAATGAGTCATACAGTAGGATCTATCTGCTGTCACAAACACAGTGATTCATACAGTAGGATCTATCTGCTGTCACAAATTCAGTGAGACATACAGTAGGATCTATCTGCTGTCACAAATTCAGTGAGACATACAGTAGGATCTATCTGCTGTCACAAATTCAGTGAGACATACAGTAGTATCTATCTGCTGTCACAAACACAATCAGTCATACAGTAGGATCTATCTGCTGTCACAAACACAGTGATTCATACAGTAGGATCTATCTGCTGTCACAAATTCAGTGAGACATACAGTAGTATCTATCTGCTGTCACAAACACAATGAGTCATACAGTAGGATCTATCTGTTGTCACAAACACAGTGATTCATACAGTAGGATCTATCTGCTGTCACAAATTCAGTGAGACATACAGTAGTATCTATCTGCTGTCACAAACACAATCAGTCATACAGTAGGATCTATCTGCTGTCACAAACACAATGAGTCATACAGTAGTATCTATCTGCTGTCACGAACACAGTGAGTCATACAGTAGTATCTATCTGCTGTCACAATCAATGAGTCATACAGTAGGATCAATCTGAGTAGGATTCGACCTCAGGCGCTGAGGCACTGTGATCTTTAATGACGCGCTTTAGACAAATTAGTAACGGAGACTCCCTTAAAGGACCCTTTTGCTTACTCTCGACCGTGGTCGAACCCAATGTGGCGAGACGCCTTGGCAGTTTTTTCCAATCCGTTATTGTGTCCCAGTTTAGAAATATTAAAATACCGGTCAATGTTCCGAAAAGGTAAAGAACATGGTAACGAACAGGGTCGGATTGAGATCCACTGTTGACGTATCCCTCATAAAAATAGGACATGCATGTAAGTCACAACTCTGAGATTGTCTTGTTTCTATTTTAGCATTTTTACCTTAAAAAACAGAAAGCTATAGATAAAACAAACAATACACTAACTTAATTGTGCAGTCAGTACTGCTAAATGTGATTATAAATTATAATTAGATTCTCTAAAAAGAAAACTTTGCTAGCGACATGTTCTTGCTCCCAGCAACATTTGTCAATGGTAAAACATCTCAAAACAGTACCAAATGGTAGGAAATACACGTTTATAAAGGTGAAATTTGACGTTAAAACAATGCCACGAGTATAGTGACGCCCACACATAATTCCGATATTGACCGAATGTAACAACCTTTGAACAATAGTCAAATGGGTAGATTTTTTCGGCCAATTCGAAATTGCCTCCACTATGAGAGAGCATTTGTGTCATGGTAAAAATACATATCATTTTGTATTTTATAAAAAAAAACAACTCTAATTCTGTGTCACAAACACAGTGAGTCATACAGTAGGATCTATCTGCTGTCACAAACACAGTGAGTCATACAGTAGGATCTATCTGCTATCACAAACACAATGAGTCATACAGTAGGATCTATCTGTTGTCACAAACACAATGAGTCATACAGTAGGATCTATCTGCTGTCACAAACACAGTGTGTCATACAGTAGGATCTATCTGCTGTCACAAACACAGTGAGTCATACAGTAGTATCTATCTGCTGTCACAAACACAATGAGTCATACAGTAGAATCTATCTGCTGCCACAAACACAGTGAGTCATACAGTAGGATCTATCTGCTATCACAAACACAGTGAGTCATACAGTAGTATCTATCTGCTGTCACAAACACAATGAGTCATATAGTAGGATCTATCTGCTGTCACAAACACATTGAGTCATACAGTAGGATCTATCTGCTGTCACAAACACAGTGAGTCATACAGTAGGATCTATCTGCTGTCACAAACACAATAAGTCATACAGTAGGATCTATTTGCTGTCACAAGCACAGTGAGTCATACAGTAGGATCTATCTGCTGTCACAAACACAGTGAGTCATACAGTAGGATCTATCTGCTGTCACATACACAATAAGTCATACAGTAGGATCTATTTGCTGTCACAAACACAATGAGTCATACAGTAGGATCTATCTGCTGTCACAAACGCAGTGAGTCATACAGTAGGATCTATCTGCTGTCACAAATACAGTGAGTCATACAGTAGTATCTATCTGCTGTCACAAACACAGTGGGTCATACAGTAGTATCTATCTGCTGTCACAAACACAGTGAGTCATACAGTAGTATCTATCTGCTGTCACAAACGCAGTGAGTCATACAGTAGTATCTATCTGCTGTCACAAATACAATGAGACATACAGTAGGATCTATCTGCTGTCACAAACCCAGTGAGTCATACAGTAGGATCTATCTGCTGTCACAAACACAGTGAGTCATACAGTAGGATCTATCTGCTGTCACAAATTCAGTGAGACATACAGTAGTATCTATCTGCTGTCACAAACACAATGAGTCATACAGTAGAATCTATCTGCTGCCACAAACACAGTGAGTCATACAGTAGGATCTATCTGCTATCACAAACACAGTGAGTCATACAGTAGTATCTATCTGCTGTCACAAACACAATGAGTCATATAGTAGGATCTATCTGCTGTCACAAACACATTGAGTCATACAGTAGGATCTATCTGCTGTCACGAACACAGTGAGTCATACAGTAGTATCTATCTGCTGTCACAAACAATGAGTCATACAGTAGGATCAATCTGAGTAGGATTCGACCTCAGGCGCTGAGGCACTGTGATCTTTAATGACGCGCTTTAGACAAATTAGTAACGGAGACTCCCTTAAAGGACCCTTTTGCTTACTCTCGACCGTGGTCGAACCCAATGTGGCGAGACGCCTTGGCAGTTTTTTCCAATCCGTTATTGTGTCCCAGTTTAGAAATATTAAAATACCGGTCAATCTTCCGAAAAGGTAAAGAACATGGTAACGAACAGGGTCGGATTGAGATCCACTGTTGACGTATCCCTCATAAAAATAGGACATGCATGTAAGTCACAACTCTGAGATTGTCTTGTTTCTATTTTAGCATTTTTACCTTAAAAAACAGAAAGCTATAGATAAAACAAACAATACACTAACTTAATTGTGCAGTCAGTACTGCTAAATGTGATTATAAATTATAATTAGATTCTCTAAAAAGAAAACTTTGCTAGCGACATGTTCTTGCTCCCAGCAACATTTGTCAATGGTAAAACATCTCAAAACAGTACCAAATGGTAGGAAATACACGTTTATAAAGGTGAAATTTGACGTTAAAACAATGCCACGAGTATAGTGACGCCCACACATAATTCCGATATTGACCGAATGTAACAACCTTTGAACAATAGTCAAATGGGTAGATTTTTTCGGCCAATTCGAAATTGCCTCCACTATGAGAGAGCATTTGTGTCATGGTAAAAATACATATCATTTTGTATTTTATAAAAAAAAACAACTCTAATTCTGTGTCACAAACACAGTGAGTCATACAGTAGGATCTATCTGCTGTCACAAACACAGTGAGTCATACAGTAGGATCTATCTGCTATCACAAACACAATGAGTCATACAGTAGGATCTATCTGCTGTCACAAACACAATGAGTCATACAGTAGGATCTATCTGCTGTCACAAACACAGTGAGTCATACAGTAGGATCTATCTGCTGTCACAAACACAGTGAGTCATACAGTAGTATCTATCTGCTGTCACAAACACAATGAGTCATACAGTAGAATCTATCTGCTGCCACAAACACAGTGAGTCATACAGTAGGATCTATCTGTTGTCACAAACACAGTGATTCATACAGTAGGATCTATCTGCTGTCACAAATTCAGTGAGACATACAGTAGTATCTATCTGCTGTCACAAACACAATCAGTCATACAGTAGGATCTATCTGCTGTCACAAACACAATGAGTCATACAGTAGTATCTATCTGCTGTCACGAACACAGTGAGTCATACAGTAGTATCTATCTGCTGTCACAATCAATGAGTCATACAGTAGGATCAATCTGAGTAGGATTCGACCTCAGGCGCTGAGGCACTGTGATCTTTAATGACGCGCTTTAGACAAATTAGTAACGGAGACTCCCTTAAAGGACCCTTTTGCTTACTCTCGACCGTGGTCGAACCCAATGTGGCGAGACGCCTTGGCAGTTTTTTCCAATCCGTTATTGTGTCCCAGTTTAGAAATATTAAAATACCGGTCAATGTTCCGAAAAGGTAAAGAACATGGTAACGAACAGGGTCGGATTGAGATCCACTGTTGACGTATCCCTCATAAAAATAGGACATGCATGTAAGTCACAACTCTGAGATTGTCTTGTTTCTATTTTAGCATTTTTACCTTAAAAAACAGAAAGCTATAGATAAAACAAACAATACACTAACTTAATTGTGCAGTCAGTACTGCTAAATGTGATTATAAATTATAATTAGATTCTCTAAAAAGAAAACTTTGCTAGCGACATGTTCTTGCTCCCAGCAACATTTGTCAATGGTAAAACATCTCAAAACAGTACCAAATGGTAGGAAATACACGTTTATAAAGGTGAAATTTGACGTTAAAACAATGCCACGAGTATAGTGACGCCCACACATAATTCCGATATTGACCGAATGTAACAACCTTTGAACAATAGTCAAATGGGTAGATTTTTTCGGCCAATTCGAAATTGCCTCCACTATGAGAGAGCATTTGTGTCATGGTAAAAATACATATCATTTTGTATTTTATAAAAAAAACAACTCTAATTCTGTGTCACAAACACAGTGAGTCATACAGTAGGATCTATCTGCTGTCACAAACACAGTGAGTCATACAGTAGGATCTATCTGCTATCACAAACACAATGAGTCATACAGTAGGATCTATCTGTTGTCACAAACACAATGAGTCATACAGTAGGATCTATCTGCTGTCACAAACACAGTGTGTCATACAGTAGGATCTATCTGCTGTCACAAACACAGTGAGTCATACAGTAGTATCTATCTGCTGTCACAAACACAATGAGTCATACAGTAGAATCTATCTGCTGCCACAAACACAGTGAGTCATACAGTAGGATCTATCTGCTATCACAAACACAGTGAGTCATACAGTAGTATCTATCTGCTGTCACAAACACAATGAGTCATATAGTAGGATCTATCTGCTGTCACAAACACATTGAGTCATACAGTAGGATCTATCTGCTGTCACAAACACAGTGAGTCATACAGTAGGATCTATCTGCTGTCACAAACACAATAAGTCATACAGTAGGATCTATTTGCTGTCACAAGCACAGTGAGTCATACAGTAGGATCTATCTGCTGTCACAAACACAGTGAGTCATACAGTAGGATCTATCTGCTGTCACATACACAATAAGTCATACAGTAGGATCTATTTGCTGTCACAAACACAATGAGTCATACAGTAGGATCTATCTGCTGTCACAAACGCAGTGAGTCATACAGTAGGATCTATCTGCTGTCACAAATACAGTGAGTCATACAGTAGTATCTATCTGCTGTCACAAACACAGTGGGTCATACAGTAGTATCTATCTGCTGTCACAAACACAGTGAGTCATACAGTAGTATCTATCTGCTGTCACAAACGCAGTGAGTCATACAGTAGTATCTATCTGCTGTCACAAATACAATGAGACATACAGTAGGATCTATCTGCTGTCACAAACCCAGTGAGTCATACAGTAGGATCTATCTGCTGTCACAAACACAGTGAGTCATACAGTAGGATCTATCTGCTGTCACAAATTCAGTGAGACATACAGTAGTATCTATCTGCTGTCACAAACACAATGAGTCATACAGTAGAATCTATCTGCTGCCACAAACACAGTGAGTCATACAGTAGGATCTATCTGCTATCACAAACACAGTGAGTCATACAGTAGTATCTATCTGCTGTCACAAACACAATGAGTCATATAGTAGGATCTATCTGCTGTCACAAACACATTGAGTCATACAGTAGGATCTATCTGCTGTCACGAACACAGTGAGTCATACAGTAGTATCTATCTGCTGTCACAAACAATGAGTCATACAGTAGGATCAATCTGAGTAGGATTCGACCTCAGGCGCTGAGGCACTGTGATCTTTAATGACGCGCTTTAGACAAATTAGTAACGGAGACTCCCTTAAAGGACCCTTTTGCTTACTCTCGACCGTGGTCGAACCCAATGTGGCGAGACGCCTTGGCAGTTTTTTCCAATCCGTTATTGTGTCCCAGTTTAGAAATATTAAAATACCGGTCAATCTTCCGAAAAGGTAAAGAACATGGTAACGAACAGGGTCGGATTGAGATCCACTGTTGACGTATCCCTCATAAAAATAGGACATGCATGTAAGTCACAACTCTGAGATTGTCTTGTTTCTATTTTAGCATTTTTACCTTAAAAAACAGAAAGCTATAGATAAAACAAACAATACACTAACTTAATTGTGCAGTCAGTACTGCTAAATGTGATTATAAATTATAATTAGATTCTCTAAAAAGAAAACTTTGCTAGCGACATGTTCTTGCTCCCAGCAACATTTGTCAATGGTAAAACATCTCAAAACAGTACCAAATGGTAGGAAATACACGTTTATAAAGGTGAAATTTGACGTTAAAACAATGCCACGAGTATAGTGACGCCCACACATAATTCCGATATTGACCGAATGTAACAACCTTTGAACAATAGTCAAATGGGTAGATTTTTTCGGCCAATTCGAAATTGCCTCCACTATGAGAGAGCATTTGTGTCATGGTAAAAATACATATCATTTTGTATTTTATAAAAAAAAACAACTCTAATTCTGTGTCACAAACACAGTGAGTCATACAGTAGGATCTATCTGCTGTCACAAACACAGTGAGTCATACAGTAGGATCTATCTGCTATCACAAACACAATGAGTCATACAGTAGGATCTATCTGCTGTCACAAACACAATGAGTCATACAGTAGGATCTATCTGCTGTCACAAACACAGTGAGTCATACAGTAGGATCTATCTGCTGTCACAAACACAGTGAGTCATACAGTAGTATCTATCTGCTGTCACAAACACAATGAGTCATACAGTAGAATCTATCTGCTGCCACAAACACAGTGAGTCATACAGTAGGATCTATCTGCTATCACAAACACAGTGAGTCATACAGTAGTATCTATCTGCTGTCACAAACACAATGAGTCATATAGTAGGATCTATCTGCTGTCACAAACACATTGAGTCATACAGTAGGATCTATCTGCTGTCACAAACACAGTGAGTCATACAGTAGGATCTATCTGCTGTCACAAACACAATAAGTCATACAGTAGGATCTATTTGCTGTCACAAGCACAGTGAGTCATACAGTAGGATCTATCTGCTGTCACAAACACAGTGAGTCATACAGTAGGATCTATCTGCTGTCACATACACAATAAGTCATACAGTAGGATCTATTTGCTGTCACAAACACAATGAGTCATACAGTAGGATCTATCTGCTGTCACAAACGCAGTGAGTCATACAGTAGGATCTATCTGCTGTCACAAATACAGTGAGTCATACAGTAGTATCTATCTGCTGTCACAAACACAGTGGGTCATACAGTAGTATCTATCTGCTGTCACAAACACAGTGAGTCATACAGTAGTATCTATCTGCTGTCACAAACGCAGTGAGTCATACAGTAGTATCTATCTGCTGTCACAAATACAATGAGACATACAGTAGGATCTATCTGCTGTCACAAACCCAGTGAGTCATACAGTAGGATCTATCTGCTGTCACAAACACAGTGAGTCATACAGTAGGATCTATCTGCTGTCACAAATTCAGTGAGACATACAGTAGTATCTATCTGCTGTCACAAACACAATGAGTCATACAGTAGTATCTATCTGCTGTCACAAACACAATGAGTCATACAGTAGTATCTATCTGCTGTCACAAACACAATCAGTCATACAGTAGGATCTATCTGCTGTCACGAACACAGTGAGTCATACAGTAGTATCTATCTGCTGTCACAAACAATGAGTCATACAGTAGGATCAATCTGAGTAGGATTCGACCTCAGGCGCTGAGGCACTGTGATCTTTAATGACGCGCTTTAGACAAATTAGTAACGGAGACTCCCTTAAAGGACCCTTTTGCTTACTCTCGACCGTGGTCGAACCCAATGTGGCGAGACGCCTTGGCAGTTTTTTCCAATCCGTTATTGTGTCCCAGTTTAGAAATATTAAAATACCGGTCAATCTTCCGAAAAGGTAAAGAACATGGTAACGAACAGGGTCGGATTGAGATCCACTGTTGACGTATCCCTCATAAAAATAGGACATGCATGTAAGTCACAACTCTGAGATTGTCTTGTTTCTATTTTAGCATTTTTACCTTAAAAAACAGAAAGCTATAGATAAAACAAACAATACACTAACTTAATTGTGCAGTCAGTACTGCTAAATGTGATTATAAATTATAATTAGATTCTCTAAAAAGAAAACTTTGCTAGCGACATGTTCTTGCTCCCAGCAACATTTGTCAATGGTAAAACATCTCAAAACAGTACCAAATGGTAGGAAATACACGTTTATAAAGGTGAAATTTGACGTTAAAACAATGCCACGAGTATAGTGACGCCCACACATAATTCCGATATTGACCGAATGTAACAACCTTTGAACAATAGTCAAATGGGTAGATTTTTTCGGCCAATTCGAAATTGCCTCCACTATGAGAGAGCATTTGTGTCATGGTAAAAATACATATCATTTTGTATTTTATAAAAAAAAACAACTCTAATTCTGTGTCACAAACACAGTGAGTCATACAGTAGGATCTATCTGCTGTCACAAACACAGTGAGTCATACAGTAGGATCTATCTGCTATCACAAACACAATGAGTCATATAGTAGGATCTATCTGTTGTCACAAACACAATGAGTCATACAGTAGGATCTATCTCCTGTCAAAAACACAGTGAGTCATACAGTAGGATCTATCTGCTGTCACAAACACAGTGAGTCATACAGTAGTATCTATCTGCTGTCACAAACACAATGAGTCATACAGTAGAATCTATCTGCTGCCACAAACACAGTGAGTCATACAGTAGGATCTATCTGCTATCACAAACACAGTGAGTCATACAGTAGTATCTATCTGCTGTCACAAACACAATGAGTCATATAGTAGGATCTATCTGCTGTCACAAACACATTGAGTCATACAGTAGGATCTATCTGCTGTCACAAACACAGTGAGTCATACAGTAGGATCTATCTGCTGTCACAAACACAATAAGTCATACAGTAGGATCTATTTGCTGTCACAAGCACAGTGAGTCATACAGTAGGATCTATCTGCTGTCACAAACACAGTGAGTCATACAGTAGGATCTATCTGCTGTCACATACACAATAAGTCATACAGTAGGATCTATTTGCTGTCACAAACACAATGAGTCATACAGTAGGATCTATCTGCTGTCACAAACGCAGTGAGTCATACAGTAGGATCTATCTGCTGTCACAAATACAGTGAGTCATACAGTAGTATCTATCTGCTGTCACAAACACAGTGGGTCATACAGTAGTATCTATCTGCTGTCACAAACACAGTGAGTCATACAGTAGTATCTATCTGCTGTCACAAACGCAGTGAGTCATACAGTAGTATCTATCTGCTGTCACAAATACAATGAGACATACAGTAGGATCTATCTGCTGTCACAAACCCAGTGAGTCATACAGTAGGATCTATCTGCTGTCACAAACACAGTGAGTCATACAGTAGGATCTATCTGCTGTCACAAATTCAGTGAGACATACAGTAGTATCTATCTGCTGTCACAAACACAATGAGTCATACAGTAGAATCTATCTGCTGCCACAAACACAGTGAGTCATACAGTAGGATCTATCTGCTATCACAAACACAGTGAGTCATACAGTAGTATCTATCTGCTGTCACAAACACAATGAGTCATATAGTAGGATCTATCTGCTGTCACAAACACATTGAGTCATACAGTAGGATCTATCTGCTGTCACGAACACAGTGAGTCATACAGTAGTATCTATCTGCTGTCACAAACAATGAGTCATACAGTAGGATCAATCTGAGTAGGATTCGACCTCAGGCGCTGAGGCACTGTGATCTTTAATGACGCGCTTTAGACAAATTAGTAACGGAGACTCCCTTAAAGGACCCTTTTGCTTACTCTCGACCGTGGTCGAACCCAATGTGGCGAGACGCCTTGGCAGTTTTTTCCAATCCGTTATTGTGTCCCAGTTTAGAAATATTAAAATACCGGTCAATCTTCCGAAAAGGTAAAGAACATGGTAACGAACAGGGTCGGATTGAGATCCACTGTTGACGTATCCCTCATAAAAATAGGACATGCATGTAAGTCACAACTCTGAGATTGTCTTGTTTCTATTTTAGCATTTTTACCTTAAAAAACAGAAAGCTATAGATAAAACAAACAATACACTAACTTAATTGTGCAGTCAGTACTGCTAAATGTGATTATAAATTATAATTAGATTCTCTAAAAAGAAAACTTTGCTAGCGACATGTTCTTGCTCCCAGCAACATTTGTCAATGGTAAAACATCTCAAAACAGTACCAAATGGTAGGAAATACACGTTTATAAAGGTGAAATTTGACGTTAAAACAATGCCACGAGTATAGTGACGCCCACACATAAATCCGATATTGACCGAATGTAACAACCTTTGAACAATAGTCAAATGGGTAGATTTTTTCGGCCAATTCGAAATTGCCTCCACTATGAGAGAGCATTTGTGTCATGGTAAAAATACATATCATTTTGTATTTTATAAAAAAAAACAACTCTAATTCTGTGTCACAAACACAGTGAGTCATACAGTAGGATCTATCTGCTGTCACAAACACAGTGAGTCATACAGTAGGATCTATCTGCTATCACAAACACAATGAGTCATACAGTAGGATCTATCTGTTGTCACAAACACAATGAGTCATACAGTAGGATCTATCTGCTGTCACAAACACAGTGAGTCATACAGTAGGATCTATCTGCTGTCACAAACACAGTGAGTCATACAGTAGTATCTATCTGCTGTCACAAACACAATGAGTCATACAGTAGAATCTATCTGCTGCCACAAACACAGTGAGTCATACAGTAGGATCTATCTGCTATCACAAACACAGTGAGTCATACAGTAGTATCTATCTGCTGTCACAAACACAATGAGTCATATAGTAGGATCTATCTGCTGTCACAAACACATTGAGTCATACAGTAGGATCTATCTGCTGTCACAAACACAGTGAGTCATACAGTAGGATCTATCTGCTGTCACAAACACAATAAGTCATACAGTAGGATCTATTTGCTGTCACAAGCACAGTGAGTCATACAGTAGGATCTATCTGCTGTCACAAACACAGTGAGTCATACAGTAGGATCTATCTGCTGTCACATACACAATAAGTCATACAGTAGGATCTATTTGCTGTCACAAACACAATGAGTCATACAGTAGGATCTATCTGCTGTCACAAACGCAGTGAGTCATACAGTAGGATCTATCTGCTGTCACAAATACAGTGAGTCATACAGTAGTATCTATCTGCTGTCACAAACACAGTGGGTCATACAGTAGTATCTATCTGCTGTCACAAACACAGTGAGTCATACAGTAGTATCTATCTGCTGTCACAAACGCAGTGAGTCATACAGTAGTATCTATCTGCTGTCACAAATACAATGAGACATACAGTAGGATCTATCTGCTGTCACAAACCCAGTGAGTCATACAGTAGGATCTATCTGCTGTCACAAACACAGTGAGTCATACAGTAGGATCTATCTGCTGTCACAAATTCAGTGAGACATACAGTAGTATCTATCTGCTGTCACAAACACAATGAGTCATACAGTAGAATCTATCTGCTGCCACAAACACAGTGAGTCATACAGTAGGATCTATCTGCTATCACAAACACAGTGAGTCATACAGTAGTATCTATCTGCTGTCACAAACACAATGAGTCATATAGTAGGATCTATCTGCTGTCACAAACACATTGAGTCATACAGTAGGATCTATCTGCTGTCACGAACACAGTGAGTCATACAGTAGTATCTATCTGCTGTCACAAACAATGAGTCATACAGTAGGATCAATCTGAGTAGGATTCGACCTCAGGCGCTGAGGCACTGTGATCTTTAATGACGCGCTTTAGACAAATTAGTAACGGAGACTCCCTTAAAGGACCCTTTTGCTTACTCTCGACCGTGGTCGAACCCAATGTGGCGAGACGCCTTGGTAGTTTTTTCCAATCCGTTATTGTGTCCCAGTTTAGAAATATTAAAATACCGGTCAATCTTCCGAAAAGGTAAAGAACATGGTAACGAACAGGGTCGGATTGAGATCCACTGTTGACGTATCCCTCATAAAAATAGGACATGCATGTAAGTCACAACTCTGAGATTGTCTTGTTTCTATTTTAGCATTTTTACCTTAAAAAACAGAAAGCTATAGATAAAACAAACAATACACTAACTTAATTGTGCAGTCAGTACTGCTAAATGTGATTATAAATTATAATTAGATTCTCTAAAAAGAAAACTTTGCTAGCGACATGTTCTTGCTCCCAGCAACATTTGTCAATGGTAAAACATCTCAAAACAGTACCAAATGGTAGGAAATACACGTTTATAAAGGTGAAATTTGACGTTAAAACAATGCCACGAGTATAGTGACGCCCACACATAATTCCGATATTGACCGAATGTAACAACCTTTGAACAATAGTCAAATGGGTAGATTTTTTCGGCCAATTCGAAATTGCCTCCACTATGAGAGAGCATTTGTGTCATGGTAAAAATACATATCATTTTGTATTTTATAAAAAAAAACAACTCTAATTCTGTGTCACAAACACAGTGAGTCATACAGTAGGATCTATCTGCTGTCACAAACACAGTGAGTCATACAGTAGGATCTATCTGCTATCACAAACACAATGAGTCATACAGTAGGATCTATCTGTTGTCACAAACACAATGAGTCATACAGTAGGATCTATCTGCTGTCACAAACACAGTGAGTCATACAGTAGGATCTATCTGCTGTCACAAACACAGTGAGTCATACAGTAGTATCTATCTGCTGTCACAAACACAATGAGTCATACAGTAGAATCTATCTGCTGCCACAAACACAGTGAGTCATACAGTAGGATCTATCTGCTATCACAAACACAGTGAGTCATACAGTAGTATCTATCTGCTGTCACAAACACAATGAGTCATATAGTAGGATCTATCTGCTGTCACAAACACATTGAGTCATACAGTAGGATCTATCTGCTGTCACAAACACAGTGAGTCATACAGTAGGATCTATCTGCTGTCACAAACACAATAAGTCATACAGTAGGATCTATTTGCTGTCACAAGCACAGTGAGTCATACAGTAGGATCTATCTGCTGTCACAAACACAGTGAGTCATACAGTAGGATCTATCTGCTGTCACATACACAATAAGTCATACAGTAGGATCTATTTGCTGTCACAAACACAATGAGTCATACAGTAGGATCTATCTGTTGTCACAAACACAATGAGTCATACAGTAGGATCTATCTGCTGTCACAAACACAGTGAGTCATACAGTAGGATCTATCTGCTGTCACAAACACAGTGAGTCATACAGTAGTATCTATCTGCTGTCACAAACACAATGAGTCATACAGTAGAATCTATCTGCTGCCACAAACACAGTGAGTCATACAGTAGGATCTATCTGCTATCACAAACACAGTGAGTCATACAGTAGTATCTATCTGCTGTCACAAACACAATGAGTCATATAGTAGGATCTATCTGCTGTCACAAACACATTGAGTCATACAGTAGGATCTATCTGCTGTCACAAACACAGTGAGTCATACAGTAGGATCTATCTGCTGTCACAAACACAATAAGTCATACAGTAGGATCTATTTGCTGTCACAAGCACAGTGAGTCATACAGTAGGATCTATCTGCTGTCACAAACACAGTGAGTCATACAGTAGGATCTATCTGCTGTCACATACACAATAAGTCATACAGTAGGATCTATTTGCTGTCACAAACACAATGAGTCATACAGTAGGATCTATCTGCTGTCACAAACACATTGAGTCATACAGTAGGATCTATCTGCTGTCACAAACACAGTGAGTCATACAGTAATATCTATCTGCTGTCACAAACACAATGAGTCATACAGTAGGATCTTGTGTCATACAGTAGGATCTATCTGCTGTCACAAACGCAATAAGTCATACAGTAGGATCTATCTGCTCATAAACGCAGTGAGTCATACAGAAGGATCTATCTGCTGTCACAAACACAATGAGTCATACAGTAGGATCTATCTGCTGTCACAAACACAATGAGTGATACAGTAGGATCTATCTGCTGTCACAAACACAATGAGACAAACAGTAGGATCTATCTGCTGTCACAAACACAATGAGTGATACAGTAGGATCTATCTGCTCATAAACGCAGTGAGTCATACAGTAGGATCTATCTGCTGTCACAAACACAATGAGTCATACAGTAGGATCTATCTGCTGTCACAAACACAATGAGACAAACAGTGAATCTATCTGCTGTCACAAACACAATGAGTGATACAGTAGGATCTATCTGTTGTCACAAACACAGTAAGTCATACAGTAGGATCTATCTGCTGTCACAAACAATGAGTCATATAGTAGGATCTATCTGCTGTCACAAACATAATAAGTCATACAGTAAGATCTTGTGCCATACAGTAGGATCTATCTGCTGTCACAAACACAATGAGACATACAGTAGGATCTATCTGCTGTCACAAACACAATAAGTCATACAGTAGGATCTATTTGCTGGCACAAACACAGTGAGTCATACAGTAGGATCTATCTGCTGTCACAAACACAGTGAGTCATACAGTAGGATCTATCTGCTGTCACAAACACAATGAGCCATACAGTAGGATCTATCTGCTGTCACAAACACAATGAGCCATACAGTAGGATCTATCTGCTGTCACAAACACAGTGGGTCATACAGTAGGATCTATCTGCTGTCACAAACACAGTGGGTCATACATTAGGATCTATCTGCTGTCACAAAGAATGAGTCATATAGTAGGATCTATCTGCTGTCACAAACATAATGAGTCATACAGTAGGATCTTGTGTCATACAGTAGCATCTATCTGCTGTCACAAACACAATGAGACATACAGTAGGATCTATCTGCTGTCACAAACACAATAAGTCATACAGTAGGATCTTTTTGCTGTCACAAGCACAGTGAGTCATACAGTAGGATCTATCTGCTGTCACAAACACAGTGAGTCATACAGTAGTATCTATCTGCTGTCACATACACAATAAGTCATACAGTAGAATCTATCTGCTGCCACAAACACAGTGAGTCATACAGTAGGATCTATCTGCTATCACAAACACAATGAGTGATACAGTAGGATCTATCTGCTGTCACAAACACAGTGAGTCATACAGTAGGATCTATCTGCTGTCACAAACACAATGAGTCATATAGTAGGATCTATCTGCTGTCACAAACATAATAAGTCATACAGTAAGATCTTGTGCCATACAGTAGGATCTATCTGCTGTCACAAACACAATGAGACATACAGTAGGATCTATCTGCTGTCACAAACACAATAAGTCATACAGTAGGATCTATTTGCTGGCACAAGCACAGTGAGTCATACAGTAGGATCTATCTGCTGTCACAAACACAGTGAGTCATACAGTAGGATCTATCTGCTGTCACAAACACAATGAGCCATACAGTAGGATCTATCTGCTGTCACAAACACAATGAGCCATACAGTAGGATCTATCTGCTGTCACAAACACAGTGGGTCATACAGTAGGATCTATCTGCTGTCACAAACACAGTGGGTCATACATTAGGATCTATCTGCTGTCACAAACAATGAGTCATATAGTAGGATCTATCTGCTGTCACAAACATAATGAGTCATACAGTAGGATCTTGTGTCATACAGTAGCATCTATCTGCTGTCACAAACACAATGAGACATACAGTAGGATCTATCTGCTGTCACAAACACAATAAGTCATACAGTAGGATCTTTTTGCTGTCACAAGCACAGTGAGTCATACAGTAGGATCTATCTGCTGTCACAAACACAGTGAGTCATACAGTAGTATCTATCTGCTGTCACATACACAATAAGTCATACAGTAGAATCTATCTGCTGCCACAAACACAGTGAGTCATACAGTAGGATCTATCTGCTATCACAAACACAATGAGTTATACAGTAGGATCTATCTGCTGTCACAAACACAGTGAGTCATACAGTAGGATCTATCTGCTGTCACAAACACAATGAGTCATACAGTAGGATCTTGTGTCATACAGTAGGATCTATCTGCTGTCACAAACAGAATGAGCCATACAGTAGGATGTATCTGCTGTCACAAACACAATAAGTCATACAGTAGGATCTATCTGCTCATAAACGCAGTGAGTCATACAGTAGGATCTATCTGCTGTCACAAACACAATGAGCCAAACAGTAGGATCTATCTGCTGTCACAAACACAATGAGCCATACAGTAGGATCTATCTGCTGTCACAAACAATGAGTCATACAGTAGGATCTATGTGCTGTCACAAACACAGTGGGTCATACAGTAGGATCTATCTGCCGTCACAAACACAGTGAGTCATACAGTAGGATCTATCTGCTGTCACAAACAATGGGTCATATAGTAGGATCTATCTGCTGTCACAAACATAATGAGTCATACAGTAGGATCTTGTGTCATACAGTAGGATCTATCTGCTGTCACAAACAGAATGAGCCATACAGTAGGATCTATCTGCTGTCACAAACACAATGAGTCATACAGTAGGATCTTGTGTCATACAGTAAGATCTATCTGCTGTCACAAACACAATGAGTCATACAGTAGGATCTTGTGTCATATAGTAGGATCTATCTGCTGTCACAAACACAATGAGTCATACAGTAGGATCTTGTGTCATACAGTAGGATCTATCTGCTGTCACAAACAGAATGAGCCATACAGTAGGATCTATCTGCTGTCACAAACAGAATGAGCCATACAGTAGGATCTATCTGCTGTCACAAACACAATGAGTCATACAGTAGGATCTTGTGTCATATAGTAGGATCTATCTGCTGTCACAAACACAATGAGTCATACAGTAGGATCTTGTGTCATATAGTAGGATCTATCTGCTGTCACAAACAGAATGAGCCATACAGAAGGATCTATCTGCTGTCACAAACACAATAAGTCATACAGTAGGATCTATCTGCTCATAAACGCAGTGAGTCATACAGTAGGATCTATCTGCTGTCACAAACACAATGAGCCAAACAGTAGGATCTATCTGCTGTCACAAACACAATGAGCCATACAGTAGGATCTATCTGCTGTCACAAACAATGAGTCATACAGTAGGATCTATGTGCTGTCACAAACACAGTGGGTCATACAGTAGGATCTATCTGCCGTCACAAACACAGTGAGTCATACAGTAGGATCTATCTGCTGTCACAAACAATGGGTCATATAGTAGGATCTATCTGCTGTCACAAACATAATGAGTCATACAGTAGGATCTTGTGTCATACAGTAGGATCTATCTGCTGTCACAAACACAATAAGTCATACAGTAGGATCTATCTGCTGTCACATACACAATAAGTCATACAGTAGGATCTATCTGCTGTCACAAACACAATAAGTCATACAGAAGGATCTATTTGCTGTCACAAACAAAGTGAGTCATACAGTAGGATCTATTTGCTGTCACAAACACAGTGAGTCATACAGTAGGATCTATCTGCTGTCACAAGCACAATAAGTCATACAGTAGGATCTATTTGCTGTCACAAACACAATGAGTCATACAGTAGGATCTATCTGCTGTCACAAATACAGTGAGACATACAGTAGTATCTATCTGCTGTCACAAATACAGTGAGTCATACAGTAGTATCTATGTGCTGTCACAAATACAGTGAGTCATACAGTAGGATCTATCTGCTGTCACAAATACAGTGAGACATACAGTAGTATCTATCTGCTGTCACAAACACAGTGGGTCATACAGTAGGATCTATCTGCTGTCCCAAACACAGCGAGTCATACAGTAGGATCTATCTGCTGTCACAAACACAGTGAGTCATACAGTATGATCTATCTGCTGTCACAAATTCATTGAGACATAAAGTAGTATCTATCTGCTGTCACAAACACAATGAGTCATACAGTAGGATCTATCTGCTGTCACAAACACAGTGAGTCATACAGTAGGATCTATCTGCTGTCACAAATTCATTGAGACATACAGTAGTACCTATCTGCTGTCACAAACACAATGAGTCATACAGTAGGATCTATCTGCTGTCACAAACACAGTGAGTCATACAGTAGTATCTATCTGCTGTCACAAACAATGAGTCATACAGTAGGATCAATCTGAGTAGGATTCGACCTCATGCGCTGAGGCACTGTGATTTTAATGACGCGCTTTAGACAAATTAGTAACGGAGACTCCCTTAAAGGACCCTTTTGCTTACTCTCGACCGTGGTCGAACCCAATGTGGCGAGACGCCTTGGCAGTTTTTTCCAATCCGTTATTGTGTCCCAGTTTAGAAATATTAAAATACCGGTCAATCTTCCGAAAAGGTAAAGAACATGGTAACGAACAGGGTCGGATTGAGATCCACTGTTGACGTATCCCTCATAAAAATAGGACATGCATGTAAGTCACAACTCTGAGATTGTCTTGTTTCTGTTTTAGCATTTTTACCTTAAAAAAACAGAAAGCTATAGATAAAACAAAAATACACTAACTTAATTGTGCAGTCAGTACTGCTAAATGTGATTATAAATTATAATTAGATTCTCTAAAAAGAAAACTTTGCTAGCGACATGTTCTTGCTCCCAGCAACATTTGTCAATGGTAAAACATCTCAAAACAGTACCAAATGGTAGGAAATACACGTTTATAAAGGTGAAATTTGACGTTAAAACAATGTCACGAGTATAGTGACGCCCACACATAATTCCGATATTGACCGAATGTAACAACCTTTGAACAATAGTCAAATGGGTAGATTTTTTCGGCCAATTCGAAATTGCCTCCACTATGAGAGAGCATTTGTGTCATGGTAAAAATACATATCATTTTGTATTTTATAAAAAAAAACAACTCTAATTCTGTGTCACAAACACAGTGAGTCATACAGTAGGATCTATCTGCTGTCACAAACACAGTGAGTCATACAGTAGGATCTATCTGCTATCACAAACACAATGAGTCATACAGTAGGATCTATCTGCTGTCACAAACACAGTGAGTCATACAGTAGGATCTATCTGTTGTCACAAACACAATGAGTCATACAGTAGGATCTATCTGCTGTCACAAACACAGTGAGTCATACAGTAGGATCTATCTGCTGTCACAAACACAGTGAGTCATACAGTAGTATCTATCTGCTGTCACAAACACAATGAGTCATACTGTAGAATCTATCTGCTGCCACAAACACAGTGAGTCATACAGTAGGATCTATCTGCTGTCACAAACACATTGAGTCATACAGTAGGATCTATCTGCTGTCACAAACACAGTGAGTCATACAGTAGTATCTATCTGCTGTCACAAACAGAATGAGTCATACAGTAGGATCTTGTGTCATACAGTAGGATCTTTCTGCTGTCACAAACAGAATGAGCCATACAGTAGGATCTATCTGCTGTCACAAGCACAATAAGTCATACAGTAGGATCTATTTGCTGTCACAAACACAGTGAGTCATACAGTAGGATCTATCTGCTGTCACAAACACAATAAGTCATACAGTAGGATCTATTTGCTGTCACAAAAACAGTGAGACATACAGTAGTATCTATCTGCTGTCACAAATACAGTGAGTCATACAGTAGTATCTATCTGCTGTCACAAATACAGTGAGTTATACAGTAGTATCTATCTGCTGTCACAAATACAGTGAGTTATACAGTAGGATCTATCTGCTGTCACAAATACAGTGAGACATACAGTAGTATCTATCTGCTGTCACAAACACAGTGGGTCATACAGTAGGATCTATCTGCTGTCACAAACACAGTGAGTCATACAGTAGTATCTATCTGCTGTCACAAACACAGTGAGTCATACAGTAGGATCTATCTGCTGTCACAAATACAGTGAGACATACAGTAGGATCTATCTGCTGTCACAAATACAGTGAGTTATACAGTAGTATCTATCTGCTGTCACAAATACAGTGAGTTATACAGTAGGATCTATCTGCTGTCACAAATACAGTGAGATATACAGTAGTATCTATCTGCTGTCACAAATACAATGAGACATACAGTAGGATCTATCTGCTGTCACAAACACAGTGAGTCATACAGTAGGATCTATCTGCTGTCACAAACACAATGAGTGATACAGTAGGATCTATCTGCTGTCACAAACACAGTGAGTCATACAGTAGTATCTATCTGCTGTCACAAACACAATGAGCCATACAGTAGTATCTATCTGCTGTCACAAACACAGTGAGTCATACAGTAGGATCTATCTGCTGTCACAAACACAGTGAGTCATACAGTAGTATCTATCTGCTGTCACAAACACAGTGATTCATACAGTAGGATCTATCTGCTGTCACAAATACAGTGAGATATACAGTAGTATCTATCTGCTGTCACAAACACAATGAGCCATACAGTAGGATCTATCTGCTGTCACAAACACAGTGAGTCATACAGTAGGATGTATATGCTGTCACAAACACAATGAGTCATACAGTAGGATCTATCTGCTGTCACAAACACAATGAGTCATACAGTAGGATCTATCTGCTGTCACAAACACAATGAGTGATACAGTAGGATCTATCTGCTGTCACAAACACAGTGAGTCATACAGTAGTATCTATCTGCTGTCACAAACACAATGAGTCATACAGTAGGATCTATCTGCTGTCACAAACACAGTGAGTCATACAGTAGGATCTATCTGCTGTCACAAACACAGTGAGTCATACAGTAGGATCTATCTGCTGTCACAAACACAGTGAGTCATACAGTAGTATCTATCTGCTGTCACAAACACAATGAGCCATACAGTAGTATCTATCTGCTGTCACAAACACAGTGAGTCATACAGTAGTATCTATCTGCTGTCACAAACAATGAGTCATACAGTAGGATCAATCTGAGTAGGATTCGACCTCAGGCGCTGAGGCACTGTGATCTTTAATGACGCGCTTTAGACAAATTAGTAACGGAGACTCCCTTAAAGGACCCTTTTGCTTACTCTCGACCGTGGTCGAACCCAATGTGGCGAGACGCCTTGGCAGTTTTTTCCAATCCGTTATTGTGTCCCAGTTTAGAAATATTAAAATACCGGTCAATCTTCCGAAAAGGTAAAGAACATGGTAACGAACAGGGTCGGATTGAGATCCACTGTTGACGTATCCCTCATAAAAATAGGACATGCATGTAAGTCACAACTCTGAGATTGTCTTGTTTCTATTTTAGCATTTTTACCTTAAAAAACAGAAAGCTATAGATAAAACAAACAATACAATAACTTAATTGTGCAGTCAGTACTGCTAAATGTGATTATAAATTATAATTAGATTCTCTAAAAGAAAAATTTGCTAGCGACATGTTCTTGCTCCCAGCAACATTTGTCAATGGTAAAACATCTCAAAACAGTACCAAATGGTAGGAAATACACGTTTATAAAGGTGAAATTTGACGTTAAAACAATGTCACGAGTGTAGTGACGCCCACACATAATTCCGATATTGACCGAATGTAACAACCTTTGAACAATAGTCAAATGGGTAGATTTTTTCGGCCAATTCGAAATTGCCTCCACTGTGAGAGAGCATTTGTGTCATGGTAAAGCTACATATCATTTTGTATTTTATAAAAAAAAAAAACAACTCTAATTTCGATACAAATAATGTCGCATCTATCCTTACTGATGCACAGTTCTAGATTTTGTCTTTATTATTATTTTTTTTACTTTCACAAAACAGTTTAAAAATTTACCACGCAAAAATTTTAGTATAAGATTATACGAGTTCTCTCGCTTGCAATGTGCTCTCTCTACACAAATAACATAAAAGGGATATATATAAGATTTCTATATAAAATTCTTTTTTTTTTTTACAAAAAAAAAAAAAAAAAAAAAAAAAAAAAAAAAAAGTAGATACTTGATTGTAAAAAAAATTCCCAGAGATATGTTAATTAATGGAGGACAGCCTTTAATATCGATTTTAAATATTTTTCAAAAATGATTAACAATTCATTAATGAGCTCCAGCGACGATTTTCAGTTTTATATTCTATTAGACCTACCTTATTATACCTCTTGTGAAATTCTTGAATTCTGATTGGCTAATAAGAATTTGGGTAAATTTAATGTCACCCTGTGGTTTCAACATAAGATAAGAAAAAAGTCTACATCACAGTATGACATTATCTGACAACACTTAGTAACGGTTTACGTTATGAAAATCATGCGTATACGGAACAGTTGACATTATGAAAAATGTCACATGCGCAAAAATGTTGCATACATACGGTTTGAACGCATCCGTCCGCGTGTTCTAAATCAGTACAACATAATACTTTTACAAGTGCATTAGGTATTTGTTGATATTTTTATATTGATGCAGAAAAATATAAATACAAATAGACGGGTCCGTCGGGAAATCTGTCGTGTGCTACTTTTTAAATTGTATTGTTTTTACAAAAATTAAAAAGAGTTTATACAGAATTAACGGTTTTAGGATTCTTAAAATGCAAAGGTGAGCTGATAATGAAAAAAAAATCAGTAACGAACATAAAACCATGCGAGTAGGGATAGGTTTACCTGGGTAAAAGCCCAAGGAAAAAAATTGTAGAAAATTTTTGTTTTAAACATAACGAGCAATTTTTATATGTTCGGTAGTCTACTGGTATTAAGATATTGACAGATGAGACAGATAAAAGGTGCTGGTAATTTTATAAAATTAAATATTTACAATAGAAAAATAATTTCTACGTTGAACCCAGTTTGATTTTTGTTTTCATTATTCGCATAAACATTGGTTTTTCACATCGCGCATGAATACCAATTCTGGTTTTACCCTAACTGACCTATTTTTAGCTATCTTTTTTTTATCTCACAAAACCACGTACATACTTCGATATTTCCTTCTTTTTTCAAGTTTTTTCACGTTATAGCAAAATAAATATTTTTTCAAAAAATAAAAAAATATTTACAATACCTATTGAATTCCTATGATGAACTCATTGTAGAAAATCTAGAACATTAGGCAATTCCCGTGACCTACTTTTATCAATCTATTTTTAACATTTTATAGTGTTATTTAAATTAAATATATATTGAAAATGAAAGAAAAAATATTAAATTTTCAATAAATAAATAAATAAATAAAATATTTGTTTCGATTTTTATTGTATACTTAAAATTATTTCCATCGTCAGGGTGTTATAAACGCTACACGGCACACTGCTTGCGGGCCACTACAGTAAAACCTGTCTACAAAGGCCACTTGAGGGACTGGCTAAAAGTGGCTTTTGTTGACAGGTGACCCTTGTAGACAGGGTCGATATTCTGAGAACCAGTTATGTCCCTTAATTTGCATTTTGACTTATAACTTGACCAATTTGACAGTTATAAAATGGAAGTACAAAGCACCAATATTAATGTATCGTTAAAACAATGGACAATTGTTTTTAATTTAATATTTTAGGGATTTTTTAAATGCAAGAAAAATTATAAGCCTTGTGTCATTTATTGATTATATAATTTTCTATGCATTAATATATTTTTTCAAAATATTTCTGACATATCCAGTTAATCAGGTGAGCTTCAAAAAGCCCTGCATTGGCATTTGTACCATTCTTGTGCCCGTATTCACAAAGGTGTTTAAAACAGAATTACCTGTCTGAACGGCTTATATTTTTAAAATCTGTTTCACAAACAATGCTCAGTCTGAGATGAATTCAAATTTCCGGGTAAATCTAAACCTGCTATATAGCAGGTTTATATGTTAGTCTTTGATTTAAAATGGATCACTACATTGATTTTCTCGACCAATTTGATTTATTTGATCGTTTAAATAGGAGACCTCAAGTTTTCAGAGATAGAATAGACCCATTGACTTTTATGATGAAGCTGATTTCATTGCAAGGTATCGTTTTAGCAAGGCTAATGTCATTGACATAATGGAGTTAATAGGAAACCGGCTAGAGCACAAAAGCAGAAAACATTCATCTGTTTCGCCGATTCAGCAGTTGCTTGTTGCCTTAAGATTCTATTCAACTGGTAATTTTCAACTTGACAATGCTGAGTTATTTGGCATTTCGCAGCCAACAATTTCCAGAATTGTGCAAAAGGTTTCGGGGAATATCGTGATGTTGTCACATTTCCAAGTGGGAACGGGATTCTTGAAGTACAAAGGGGCTTTATGAATATTAGTGGCATTCCTGGAGTTGTTGGTGCAATTGATTGCACCCACATTCCAAACAGTCCCCAGGTGGATTGAACTCGGAACTATTCCGTAATAGGGAAGGGATTTACACGGTGAATGTACAAGCTATATGTGATCACAATTGTAAATTTACAAATATTGTAGCAAGGTGGCCTGGAAGCACACATGATAGCAGAATTTTTGATAATAGTAACATATGTGCTAAATTTGAGCGCAGGGAAATTAACGGTATTTTACTGGGAGATAATGGGTATCCCCTACGTCGATTTTAACTGTGTGGCAGTCCGTTTATTAACTCCATGCCTTGAATTAAATTCAATTGATAAATCGTCCCATGACTTGTTTTTTCTTTCAATCATCTTGGCATCAGTTGCCTTGTTTTCAATGATATCCTTTTTTGTCCCCACCAGCTCCACTAAAATGCATTTTTCCAGTTCAAAACAAATTTGGTCCCTTTCTTGTATATGTTGCCATTATAATGATAGAGATCTCAGGTAAATCAGATTTAAATTCTCATAAGAATATGGCTCAAAATTGGGCGAATAGTGCTCACACGCGATTTAAAACAGTTTTAAACTCGATTTACCTGTGACTGATTTAGATGATAAATCTTTGTTACCTGAGACAGAAATATGAATACGGGCATTACACTACCTAAACCCCTAGGCTAATAATCTACATCTCCCATTTCTAGAAAATGTCCTGGCAACTTTCAGTTTTAGAAGGGTTGCCAATAAGGGGGATTTTTTGTTTTAGAAATAAAAAAATCTGGACAACTTTCATTTCAAAAATAATTATGACTGACAAGAAAAATACTTGTATGTAAGAAACAATGGCACTAATAAAAAATTTTTAAAAAATGAATTTTACCGGTAATACATGTCCAGGTAACATAACCCCTTTGTGAGCCCCATTGAGAGGTGATAAAAAAATCAATACTTCACCTTGAATAGCCGGACTTTTTGACAGTGTTTAAATCTTTACCTGTAACAGGTTACCGTTAATTTAGGGCTTTATTGTGGATAGTTGATGAACAAACTTTCAGAGGATTTTATGATCAGCTTCTAATTAATCTGATTAATGGATTAATGATTGTCAAGTGTTAATTTTATAAAAGTGAGTAGAAATCGGGGAAAATGTCTACTGTCCTGACTTCTATGTTAAGCAACTTAATTGCCGACTTAGAAGTTTTCCATAAAACTCAAGAATTGATAAAATTATTTTTATAAGTTTTGATAATAATGTTATGAGTTTTACCATTTTTTCAATTGATTTTATGGTCGCTTCCCCCAAAAATTTTCCCGAGAATATGGGATTAGTGACCCTTGTACACAGGTACTTTTTCCGATTAGGCGGCCGCTAGGGTGACCGCTGACCGCGTCAGACAGGTGACCGCTCTACAGAGGTTCATTATATAGTCAAAACGTTAGGGACTGTTTCAGACTGACCGTTACTGACAGGTGACCGCTACCACAGGTTATACTGTACCATACAAGCTATGAGCGATGCCGGTGTTGAGACCAGACATAATGTTTATGAGCGTCGTCGTAATGAGGCTTCTGTCAGGAGCTACTCTCGCGACTGTTCGACCATGCAAAAATATGCTTTAAGTTCGCAGCGACGCTTCTTTCATCAACTGTCACTGGTAATACTTCTGCCGTAATTCCCTCTGCATCTGACCATGCTTCTTCTTCTCTACCAGCAACTGATAATCACGTGATGGTTCCATACTCGGACCTGTGCACAACCCAGTCCAACAAAACGTCGCGCATTGGTGTTTCCAATACCCTGTCATCCATACAATCGGGATTTTTGACAAATTCAACGTTTAATAGCTGTAATTTAACAATCAATATGAATTTGTAACTTTGTTTGTCTATTCGAATAAAATTGTATGAAATGTTCTTTTGTTTCAAGCGTACTATTTTTTAAGCCGTCTATTACGTCACACAATCAGTGAGAAGGCGGGAATTATTTTGATTGACATATTGGCTGTTTCAAGAATGTTTACAATGCCGACAGATTCGGTATATACCGATTTTTCTTTCTTATTTGTATGACGCATTCGAGAAGTTTGTAAAAAGAATGTAATGAAAAATATTATAAATATATGAATTGACTGTCATTTTTCCTGGGTTATCAAGGAATGAACCAGATTTTAAAACTAGCAAATCTAAAATGAACTGCTTCGCAGTTCATCAGATTTGCTAGTTTTAAAATCTGGTTCATTCCTTGATAACCCAGGAAAAAATGACAGTCAATTCTTAAATAAGCCTTGTACCTAGCATTTTAACGCTTAACCCTCTCAAATTTTAAAACGAGTTAGATGTTGTGTGGATCCAAGTTTGGACAAAACACATTTACTTTAGGGTCTCTCTCTCTCTCTCTCTCTCTCTCTCTCTCTCTCTCTCTCTCTCTCCTTTTATTGTTTTGGTTAGGAGTTTGCTGTAGATTGCCTTTAAAGAAAGTCAAGTTGTTTATTGCCCCAAAAACAATAGATTTAATGTGATGTTCTGGGATTTTGTCGAGTAGACAGTTTCGCGTATTTTTATATTGTAGATGTATCTTACATTGATTGGTTTCTGTTTTGTTATGCTTGAATTTATTACGTGGAAAAACCATCGATCAGTATCCGTTTTACTACAAAATAATCTAGCTCGGTTTTGACAATCAATTTTTGATGTGTATCATATTATAAATTTTGAATTTTCTGAATGAAATAATCAAAAATTTATAATATGTCATACTGAATATTTCATTCAGAAAATTCAAAACTGTTTTATTGTATACAATGCTATCATATGCGAAGAATCGACTTTTTCTATGCTTAAGGTATTTTAAAAGTCTGTTAAGCTCTGGTACATTGTAGCTGATAACGTAGTAGTACATTCCAATTATACTTTAAGTTTTTGTATTTGGTAGGCGACCAACGGCCAACGAGCAACTTCTAAAATAGTTAGCTAGTGGTTATTTTTAATTTTGTTTTAAATACTAAAATCATTAATGATTTTGTTCCACAAACTCTGTTGTAGAAAGACGGTGTTTATACGAGCTGTAAATTCCATTGATCACGTGGCCTGCATCGATTGAATGTAGACAGAAAATGCTGTCTTCTCAATGTCCAATTTAAGAAGAGCTATAAATGAACAAATGCAGGAAGCCACACAACACAAGCATTATGCTGAAACAAACAAAACGCACCTCTATACTAAAGCCTACACGTCTGCTTTTGGTCCGCCTGTCTTGTTTTTCTTCAAACTTCAGTTGTACGACGGCAGACTATGTATATTGAATAAGTGTATTAGTAATGTTCTGATTTCAAAATCGTGTTTTTTTTTTTTTTGTAATTTTGCTGCGATATTAAATATTTGACTTCATTGTAATATACATTTGTATTATATTTTGAAGCCATTAGACTAAATTTAGAGATAATTCATTAAGAATAATGCAAAGACATAAAAGATGGTGTCACTAATTTGTAGCATACCACTTACAAAAATTAAAAGTTACCAGAAATAACTGGGTCGTCCACGTCAACAAAAACGATAAGACAGAGGTATTGCTCGATTATTTTTTAGAATTTTCTAAGTTTCAAGAATAACTAGGTATATAATAATGTATTTACAAAGCAAATGAAAATGTACGAGCAAATGCAAAATCAACAATTTACAAATATTGACATGAAGTAAAAAAAAAATCACATACTTTTTCACATTATTAGATCTATGATCTATCAGTTGGCCAAAAGATTTTAAAAAGTTAATAAAAACGGAAAATTCTGCATATTACAATTCTTTTGGTAAATACTCAAAATTCTGCACATCACATCAGTATTCTTAGGCTACGTTACGAGTGTAGAGCTTTCAAAATGAAAAACTTACATTTTGTGTTCACACATTTATCTTTAAAAAATGCAAAATTTGATTATAAAGCCTACTGTAAACGGTCACTTGATTTCATATCTAGTGATGTAGTCATTTAATATTTAAAGGTAATGAAAACCTTACGTATTTTACAATCAGTGATCCATCAAAACTCACAAAACATGAGCCTAATCTTGCAAAGCAATAAACCAACAACTGCATATAACACTCATATGTATACACTTGTATCTTTTCTTAGATGGGTCCTGATTATCGCTTCCCCCATGTACCGGTACATCTGTACAAAATATCGGGTATTTTAAAATTTCAGACACCAATATAACTTCGGTGAACTACATTTTCATTTTCATAACTTTTTCACTCAGCTATTTGGTGTAATACAAATGTGGCAATAGCAGCATTACATTTCTATTCTAAATATACATGTAAACTCTGAAAATTAAAATCTATTTAATATGGTTCAAAGTCCATTTAGTGAATTACCCCCGAAACATTCTTCGTTTAATGGTAACCAGAGCAAGCCATCAACCAATCCTGAATCACATTATCAACCAATGCCTTGGGTACAAATATACATTGACTGACGTCTTAAACCAATGCCGCAATGGTACGTAAAACAATTAAGTCGTTTTATCTGCCTCGACTTCACTGATTGGTTTGTTCACATTTAAACTGAAATTAACATAAAATCATTCCCTACAACTTGAATACTAAATCAGTTTTATCCTGTGTATAAAATTAACGATAAATAAAAACAAAACAAATAAGTTACAACGTTTTGTGGTTTTGCTAAGGGTATTTCATACTCGATAACCTAACATTTCCGCTTCCTTTAGTTTAGTACGCCATGGATAGGGGCTGGAAGTCATGTAATCAGCATATGCTTGGTACAATTGACGTGAATAGAAAACCGCGTAAAATGACGTCACTAAACAACTGATAAATTGATGCTTTTGACGAATAGTAAATAATATATACACAAATTTAAGAAGGTTGGTAAGGTAAAAATTGTTTTAATAAATCCTGCTAATACGCAGAGAGGTATCAGGACCAACTAACCACCACAAAGCTTTAGGCTGGATCCGCTGATGATTTAATCAAACATTATTATACATTGAACAATGAAATAGTACAAGGTTAAAGACTACTTATTTTCTATTTTTAACATTATTATCATTTTGTAGCATCAAGTATAAATGAAATACAAACATAAAATCACAATCCCCAAAACAAAGTAAAAACTTAGAAAACTACTTATAAACGTGAACTTCCATCGAGGAAGTGAGGCTGGGTGATCCGGAAGGGTCAGCATCTCCTGTCACGGTAGCTACACACGTAACAAACAAATTAACTTTTGAATATTGTTCTTTTCTCTGCCAAAGAGCACGTTTGTGGCCCAAACTATGTACCTTGAATTGCCAAACGGCCACGTTTGTGGACCGACAGTGAGCAATTTTTTTTATAATTTTTTCTTAAGATTTGTTGAATTTTCGAAACATTATTTGCGAATATACAAGTTTTGCAAAGAATTTCTACGTAATCCAAATTTTCAATCACTTCATAACGAATGATTCTATCCGTAAATGACGGCATTTAACGTCATCGATGCTAACTACGGGAAATCAATCGGGTGTTTGGGTTCTTGCGTCCCCCCCCCCCCGGAAAAAAAAGAAATTTTCAAGCCTTATGATGAAGTGATAGGTGCAAAAAATATGCCTAATACAAATATACAGTAGCATACTTTTATTTATTTTTTACGCTGAATCTTATGAAGCAGGTTGTGAAAGAAACAAGTAGGCAAAATAATGTCGAAAGATGAAATACCAGTAAAATATGGCTACAAAATACATATTGTTAATTTGTGTTCTTTTTCTAACAAGTTATGCAATTACAGTGTTATTTCATGTTAATTACCCTTACAATTTACAACATTCCGCTAAAAATTGTCCAAGTACCATAGAATTACCAATGTTCAACAGAATTGATCAGTATACAATATCAATATTGAAATCGCATTCATGATTGAATGAATGCAGCTTTACGTCCCACTCAAGATTAAATCACTTATATCGAGAAGTCACCATTATAAGTCAAGAGGCAGGCATTTATATCTTTGCAGTGCGCGTAGGGCAATGTGCTGTAAGGGTTCTTCAGTATGCTAAACCCACTGTGACACAAAGCATCGGTTTATTTAAGATTTCATATTTCTCATGCCAAGTGCTTGCAATTGGCGAATGAAGAGTCACTACCGTTTTTAAGTCTTTGGTTTGACCCTGTCGGATATCGAACCAACGACCTCCTTTATAAGAAGCGACCTGTCTACCATCTCAGCTACCGTAGTGGTGTATCACATTCATGAGCGGTCATTGAAAAATTAAAATTTTATATAGAAAAATTATATATCAATGACGTAATGTACACGTGAGTTTTTATTATGAGATTTTAGACGCTAAACCATAAATAATCTGAATATACCCCAAAATTATTAATAACGCTAAGATTTAGGATATGATATCAAGTCCTGTTTCACAATCATTCCTTAGCTTAAGATTTACCTTAACTTAAATCGCAAAAATTTTACATTTGAATTATTTTGTTTATTCTATGCTAAATGGGAACTTCACTAGAGGTCCAATCTACGAATCGAAATATTGTCGGTATAGGTCCGGTGTACTCTGACTTTTCATCAATTGATAAAAATAGAAATAGTTTTACCCAGACTGGTGAAAACGAAGAAAGTTGTTTGCACAATATTAAAATGCACATTTAAAATTTAAAAAAAATTATAATCGACTATTCTGACTTGCAAATATACATGTACGTATACGTGTATTGGATTGTGATAACATAGAGAACCAAAGGTTATTGAGACTTCTAAATATTTGACATCTCTTAAAACCTTCTTCATAGTTTAATGAAAATTCGAGAGTCTTAAATATGGTTAATTAAAAAAACAATCATACCATGTTCAAATGTCAATCACAGAAGCAAAGTGGGAAGAGAGGTCAGACACTCCGGAAGGGTAAGTACCTCCTGTCTAGCTAGCCACACCCGTCGTGTATAAAATCAAAATTTAGAATAAAAGAAAAAAACATGGTACTATGAGATGTCAAATTTCTAAAATAATTTTGTACACAAAACATCGTATTTTTGACGTCCATAAAACCTTTTGAGGGCCTTGAAAAGCCCACGCTCGCCGAGTTTTGAAAACAGCTTTGTTTAACGTTCCCGCATTGGGAACAATTTCTACAACAGCGTATTAACTGTGAAACAAATACACCATAGTAACTGATCGTTAATAAAGATAAGAACGTTAATGCATAAAGATAGAGAGTTGAGTTGAGTAATGGTGTTTAACGTCCCAGTCAAGAATCATAATTTCACTTATATCGAGACATCGCCAGCTATAGGCGAAAGTGCAGAAATTTTGCCTGTGCGTTGCGCTGATGGCATTATACAGCAGGGTTCTTTATCGTGCCACGTCTACAGTGACACGGGACCTCGTTCAATTTTTGTTCCCCATCCTAAAGAACCGTGACTTTCATTTCGTAATGCCGAGTACATGGCGAAAGAACAGCCACTACCCACTTTCAATTCTTGGGTCAGACCCGGCCGGGGTTGGAACCTACGACCTCCCACTTACGGAGCGAGCACCCTACCAACTGAGCTACCGCAGTGGTGCATAAAGATAGAGTGATAAAAGCTAAGAGTAAAATCTATTTGTTAATAAATTATGACATGCCGTCAAAAATGGAGGAATAAAAGAAAGGAAAAAAAACCTGTATAAACTGACAGATGTTTCAAGAGTTTTCTTGAAATGAGGGAAATGAGAGTCATTAGATTTTTATGTAATTCATTAAGAAAGTCAGTATATTGTAAGTAAGCAATTTGTGTACAACCACAGAATCATATAAATAATATGTTATAAATAAATTTAACATTGCAAAGATGCCTTATCAACTAGAAAAATAACAAATGCAAAAATTTCTCATCTTTTTAAATATATTCAGGGTAACGTATTTTTTTTTTATCTTTAACCTAGCTCATCGACTAACCAACAAGGTACCACATATATATCACTTGGCTTTAGGTGGATACTTGATGAAGTGGATTGTTTATATATCACCTGGCTTTTTTAAGCATGACATGCGTCGCGTTTCACTTTCCTGAAAAATGTTAAAAGTATAAAAAAAAAAAAAGAATGTGCGGAAAATTTTATAAAGTGTACTGCGTATACTTTTAAATCAATAAAACGTATGCCATGACAAACATACAAAACAATAAAACAAATAAAGATAACACCAAATCATTGTATTTAAATGGTAGCTAGTCATGACAAAATGATGTCCATTTGTATGGGTCAAGTACTTTAATGGATCCAACAACACAGACTTATACAAGCGGATCTTGAACACTAGTAATTTTAATATAATCAGAATTTGCAATAAAGAGTTAATTCAAACTTTAAGCATCCGCTTTTCTATGAATTAGAAAAAAACGTCATAGACTTATCTAGAGTGTCATGATACCTGTTGATATATATGATTTATGGTTTTGGGGTAATATATACACATGTACGATATAAGGAACTATCTTTGTATGTGTAAACGCAGTTGGCATAATTTTTAGTTGAAATTTTAATACCATCAGAATTGATAAAAAAAAGTTTTCTTGAAAACGTAAATATTCTCAAATGTACATTTTGATAGTTTTTTTTCTAATGATGGCAAAACCTGTAAGTATGTGACATTGTTAACACTTTTACTTGTATTATTCATCACCTGTAGCTATTCACGTCTGTCTATTTGACTCAGATCATCCTCGCCTTTGTACCTTTAACAATTTAATCTTGTCTCAGTACAAATCATCAATACCTCTAGGGAAACTGTACATAATATATACTTCATAAACTAATTCATCATCACCTCAGTAATGTAATGGGAGTAAGAAGGTGAACAGTTATAGCTTTACTTAATCCTAGTCATGTCTTCCTCGTGTTGCTGCTGCTGCTACTGTTTGGTGTTTGTATTTCTTCTCTACTCTCTCTGTTTCTTCCAGGAAGCCTATTGCCATGGTTACTTACACGACCCTCCTCAAAGGTCATCCCTATGGAGACATGGTTTCAAAACACCTGAGAATTATAATGATTTTGGTCTGAACTGTGGCGGGATAGCAGTAAGTAATTATTTTTTCCAATATTCTTTTAACATGTTCGATCAAAACTTCACTCATAAAGCGACAAATTTACTCTGCATTGTGTGTGCTTTTTTTTTTTTTTTTTAAAAAAAACAAAACTTTTATTTTGCGTTTTTATCATTGTTAAATAATATTGTTTTAAATACAAAATTATCCAGATAACGCAAAGATAATGAGTACCATTAACGAAACTCATATTCAGTTAATTATAAAAAGACAGGTGTGAAATTTTATTTTCAATAACAAACTTTATGTATGTTGTTCTAAATAGAGAAGACATCTTATAAAATGAAAAAAAGCTTGAAATGAAAAACAATTATAGCTGACCATGCTTTCTAATTAAGCTACTATTATTTAATGAATAAGAAAACACCTTTTTCCTCCATTACTTGAATGGCTAGGTGGTAATTGTTTCCCATGGAATTTGATTTTACCTTGCTAGCAAAATTAAATATTATTTTGTCCGGGCAAGCAGTAGATCTGTTTCACATTTATTCATTCAACTGAATATACACTCAACTTAAATCAGGTAAAACTTTAATGTAATTTTTTAAGTCAATTACACAGCTTAAATTGAACAATTAATGTTAAGTGAAAATGGTTTAGTGTAGGTTTGTTAAACAAAACAAAGCATTGTCTCATTAAACCTACTTTTTAATACTGGTGAGAGAAAAATGAGAATACATGGTATTTGAGTTGAGTGTAAACTCCTGAAATTGAGTAAATGATTGTGAAACTTGGGCCTGGTATACCAAAAGGTTTCTTTTTTACATGTTTATTAATATTTTCAGGATACTTTTATAATGATATAAATTTTAATATGTTCCGTTTTGACCCAGACTATTTTAAGTCTGGCCATTAATGATACTGTTATACCTTTTTGAAGGATTCTTATTAGTCAGTTTGGGCCCCAGTTTCACAATCGTATTTTAACTAAGAATTTCCTTGACATAAACTTAGCAAACTTTCACAATCTCTTTTGAAGTTTTGTGTAAACATTTATGACAAAACTAAACATAGATGTTATAAGCTTGAATTGATCTTCAAAATAACACCTAAAAACAATGGTATATATTCACAATCAATAAAATTATTTACTAGATTTAAGTTAAGGAAAACCCTAGTTAAGAGATGATTGTGAAACTGGGACCAGACCTCAATGATCCTTATCAGACCTTTTTGAGTAATTCTCATCAGACCTTTGTCGGACCTTTTCAGTAGACCCTATCCATCTTTTGCAATGACATATTATCTATACATGTAACTTTCAAAAGCTAGCTAGTAAAAGAGATTCTGTCAAGATTAAAAGAAAACGATACATGTACGATACAGTATGATACATGTACGATACAGTACGATACATGTACTTAGTATTGAAAATTCTATCGTTGTTTAGTTCAGTAGTGTATTTTGTCTTTTGTAGCATCAATGGGCTGTTCACAATGGACTGTGTGGGGTTTGTGGTGACCCTTGGGGTAGAGAAAGACACCATGAGGATGGGGGTAAATACGCTACAGGGATTATTGGGCGTAAATACACATCTGGATCTGTTATACAAACAGTAGTTAACATTACAGCATGGCATAGAGGATATTTCGAATATAAACTCTGTCCAAAGGCCAACCCCTTTGAACCTGTTTCACAGGAATGTCTGGACCAATATCCGCTGACGCTAGCTAATGGTTCAACCAAGTATTATCCACATAAACATGGCGTATTCCACGTAAATGTAAAACTCCCTGACGGATTATACTGTCCACATTGTGTTTTACAGTGGATTTACACTACTAGTAAGTATTTTTCTATATCTGTTCACTGTTTGCTTAACAACTCTCATGCTTTGTCGCTAGAGGGCGTTTAGTTTACATTTGATGCAATTATTGTTCTGCTATCATGAACACAGGTACTGTCGTGTGTTTTTTCAGATTTTTGCACTGGTGATAGCAGCACAAAATTTGCGTTTTAAATTTACTTAGGACTTTTAGATTTTCAAGATATAGAAAGTAAATTAAAATGAAAAGGAAACAAAATCTTATCATTGTAATGTAACATACAGTTATAAAGTATTTTTTTCAACAGATACCTTTGACTGATGTAAAATCGTCACACTGACGATGATATGTGCACTGCAACATATGGTAGTACTCAAGCTTAAGCTTCTAAAATGCTAATTAATTTAATAAATAATTTCGGTTATATCTTCCTGCAATACAAAACTGACGTAAACTCAAACAATCGTTATACTCCAATAAACTACGCAACCACAGCAACGCTAAACGTGAAGGGTATGGCTAATATCTCGTTCCATTTCATTGGCTTAAATTGTTTGTTAATGACATTTTAAACGCGGAGGAATTTTTTTAACACAAAAAATCAAGAAAAATGAAACAAAACATTGCTTTATGTTTAAATGAAAGTGTTTAAAATTAAATTATAAGGAATAACTTTTGTTGTAACAAGTCTATTGAGTCATAACGTGAAAAACGGTGCGAACACTTCATAAGCGCGTTATGAAAAAGTGTGCACACTGCTTTTCACGTTTTGACTCAATAATTGTTAAAACAAAATTTATTCCTTAAATAAATTATGTCATAATTATCATTAAGTGTCCGTCTTAAGCCAGGTTTGTCATAATTATCATCAAGTGCTCGTCGAAAGCCAGGGGTGTCATAATTATCATAAAGTGCCCGTCTAAAGCCAGGGGTGTAATAATTATCATCAAGTGCCTGTCTAAAGCCAGGGGTGTCATAATTATCATAAAGTGCCCGTCTAAAGCAAGGGGTGTCATATTTACCATAAAGTGCTCATCTGAAGCCAGGGGTATCATAATTATCATCAAGTGCTCATCTGAAGCCAGGGGTATCATAATTATCATCAAGTTCTCGTCTAAAGCCAGTGGTATCATAATTATCATCAAGTGCTCGTCTAAAGCCAGGGGTGTCATAATTATCATCAAGTGCTCGTCTAAAGCCAGGGGTGTCATAGTTATGATCAAGTGCCCGTCTAAAGCCAGGGGTGTCATATTTATTATCAAGTGCTCATCTGAAGATAGGGGTGTCATATTTATCATCAAGTTCTCGCCTAAAGCCAGTGGTGTCATAATTATCATCAAGTGCTCGTCTAAAGCCAGGGGTGTCATAATTATCATCAAGTGTCCGTCTAAAGCCATGGGTGTCATAATTATCCGTCTAATGCCGGGAGTGTTATATGTGTTATCAAGAGTTGGTCTGGCGTCGGTAGTGTAATCGTTCTCAACATATTTGCCGTCTTGATTTGCTTTGGTTATTCATATAAACGATGTTTAAAACAACAAGTTACATATTACAATTTATGTGTTTCTAACATCCAGTCACTTCACTAGCTCTAGTTATTGTTTGCTGTTGTTAGAATTCAATTTTAATTGTATATGCTGTAATGAGCCGAATTTGGAATTTATACAAAAAGAAATATTTAAAAAATACCTTATATAATTAGTCAAAAAAAAAAAAAAAAAAAAATCCTTAATTAAGCCTGTGTGTCAATGTTAACACGACCTGATGACCGTGTACTGTTGAACATTACTTTCATTTTAAGTTATCACATGGTCTGATTATTTTCTGTGCTACAGGCGTAAAACTTGACCGCCTGAAAACCTAAGATGATGGATACACAGGTCATTTTGTACAGTTTAATATATAAATATTAGGATATAATGTAAAACTGTCAAGGGCAACTGTTATTGTGCAACTAACACGATTTATGTATATTTTTGCACCTTATTTGTTTAAAAATATTACAAAATTGCATAATTGCATAATTTTCTTTGAATTTAAATGTCCGCTGGGAAAAACTGTGTAACACAGCTATCATATGATATTTGTAAATGAGTGTTAAATATTTCACCTTTTCTGTTTCACAAGAAATAAAATATATATCTTGGCTTTTTATACCGAAAAATATAGGGCCCAATTGCGCAAAGCGTATTTCAGCCAATCAAGCCAAGATCAAGGGAGACGTCCGCAAATTTCATTGAAAGGATAAGAAAAACATTTCGGCGCATGGGCACGAGATAATTTTCGCGTACAGACGCGATATCTTTTACCTGAGCACAAGGTAGTTTTCGCGTGAGCACGCAATAACATAACTTTCACGTGAACACGCAATATTAAAAAAACTTGTCGTGTCACCTCTGAGCCGCCGTAAGGTCACGAGTTTTGTGCAATTATTTTTAATTTGCAAGATCTTGCCAAATTGATTATTTTAAAAAAGAAATAACCATAACGTTGATATCCAGAAACATTGATAAAACTGGTAAAAATTGGGACATGATCTTTACCTTTGAAATAATTTTAGCATTTTTAAGGAAATGTGAAAACTGGAAACCCCATGTCATTATGTTGAAAAAATAAAAATACATGTATTACCAATTTGAAGCCATTTTATAGTTTTAACAAAAGTATCCAGATAATCCATCATCTTTTCGGAGAAAAAAGACATTTTTATATTTTTAAACTTGTTTATATTTAAAAAGAGGATTTTCAAAGGAAAAGTAAATAAAATAGATATTTGTACCAACCTAATTATATAAACTTCAGGCACCAGTCTTTGTACCAAACCTACTTCAGGCACCAGTGTTTGTACCAACCTAAATATATTAACTTCAGGCCCCAGTCTTTGTACCAACCTAAAATATAAACTTCAGGCACCAGTCTTTGTACCAACCTAAATATATAAACTTCAGGCACCAGTCTTTGTACCAACCTAAATATATAAACTTCAGGCACCAGTCTTTGTACCAACCTAAATATATAAACTTCAGGCCCCAGTCTTTGTACCAACCTAAATATATAAACTTCAGGCCCCAGTCTTTGTACCAACCTATTATATATAAACTTCAGGCCCCAGTCTTTGTACCAACCTAAAATATAAACTTCAGGCACCAGTCTTTGTACCAACCTAAATATATAAACTTCAGGCCCCAGTCTTTGTACCAACCTAAAATATAAACTTCAGGCACCAGTCTTTGAACCAACCTAAATATATAAACTTCAGGCCCCAGTCTTTGTACCAACCTAAAATATAAACTTCAGGCACCAGTCTTTGTACCAACCTAAATATATAAACTTCAGGCACCAGTCTTTGTACCAACCTAAAATATAAACTTCAGGCACCAGTCTTTGTACCAACCTAAAATATAAACTTCAGGCCTGGGTTTCACAATCATTCCTTAACTAAGATTTTCCTTAACTTAAATCTGGCAAATTTAAAATCTTAATGATTTTGCTAACGTTTAAGATATTCAAGAATTTAAGGTGTCATTTTAAAAATCACTTCAAACTTACAACATTTATTTTTGGTTTTATAACAAAAAATGTATATCCGTTGTTCCAAAAATATTTGTCAAAATTTGCTAAATTTAAGTTAAGGAAAATCTAAGTTAAGGAATGATTGTGAAACCGGGGGCTGCATTTTAAAGTAAGGGTATATTTAGGCATTTATTTAAAAAAGCCATGACAGCGTGTATCGGATAAAGTCAAATCAAACTCCTTATACCTATAATAAAAATATACAGTAAAAATAAGTAAGTAAAGTTTATAAACGTGTCACATATCCCGGTTTATTACTAAATTATCAATACAGCGATTGCATTTTCAAACAAACTATGAAATACTGCAAACGAAAAAAAAAAACATTGGCATATAAAATAGGTAGATGACATAAAAAAATTATGATCAAAATGAAATTTAAAAAAAAAAAAAACATAAAAATAATAAAAATGCAAACATTTTAGGCCTTTTACCATGGAAACAAATATTTTAACTAAAAGAATCCGTGTCGCATTGTTGACAAAATTGTCAAAAACTTGTCAAAGCTATTTTAAAGATTAAAATACACTCTGTGTATTAAATTAAGTAAAAAATACATCTAAGACAGAGACATTTAAAAAAAACCATTTTCATATGTTTCTTATTCAAGATTACTTGACAGTTAAAAATACTGCTAAGTTTCTACTCTCTTTTTATTACAGCTACTTAGATACCATTACCAGTTTCGGTTTTTGTTATTTTCCTTCAAAGACACAATCGGCCTCGCTTCGGTCCATATACCACTGTTGGACTGACTGTCCGTCCTTTTAAATGCCATATGGCACTAAACCTCTTAAAATACTTATTAAACATTGGATACACTTGATAATGTAACACCTGATATACTTGATAATTAACACTTATGTACATGATAAGGCAACGCTGGGGATACTTTGAAAGGTAACACTAGACGTACCCAGTGTAACACTAGACGTATCCAATGTAACACTAGACGTACCCCATGTAACGAAAGATGTACCCCATGTAACGCTAGACGTACCCCATGTAACACTAGACGTACCCAGTGTAACACTAGACGTACCCAGTGTAACACTAGACGTACACAGTGTAACACTAGACGTACCCAATGTAACGCTAGACGTACCCAATGTAACACTACACATATCCAATGTAACACTAGACGTACCCCATGTAACAATTGACGTATCCAGTGTAACACTAAACGTACCAAATGTAACACTAGACGTACCCAATGTAATAATAGATGTACCAAGTTTAACACTAGACGTACCCAATGTAACACTAAACGTACCCAATGTAACACTAGACGTACCCAGTGTAACAGTAGACGTTTTAAATGTAACACTAGATGTACCCAGTGTAACACTAGGTGTATCCAATGTAACACTAGACGTACCCAGTGTAACACTACATGTACCCCATGTAACACCAGACGTACCCAATGTAACACTAGACGTACTTAAAATGTAAGCTAAAAAAAACCTAACGTATATACCAGTTCCTGATTTTTTAACTTGAGACTATTTCACGTTTTTTCTTGCTTTAAAAGTTATGTAAAAAAAACAATACACATTATTCATGTGCCGCTATCTGTCTTTTTAATTGTTAAGGTGTTTCTTTTTCGCATCAAACAATTTGTACGTTAAGATACCAAGACCGCACCGATATAGGAACTGGGACGTTAAACCATCACTTTTTGCAAAAATAAATAAATAAATTAATTAAATAAATTAAATAAATAAATAAAAATGTTTTATAAATATTGTTTTATATTGTCTGCAATTAATCAAATAAGTTTTGAAAAAAAGAAATCTTAAAAATAGAAAATAATCCTGTTACATTTCATATTTCAGCAAACAATTGGGGTTGCAATGGGCAAGGGATGTGCGGACTAGGATACAACCCTTATCCAGAACAGTTTGTAAATTGTGCTGACATACAAATTGATGAAAATATAGTTCACCCTACATCAGTGCCAAAAGACAAAATAATGAATGTACTTAGAAGTCCAAACTGGGAACAATTAGAGAACAATACTTCTTCAGAATCTACGGACGACGATGACGACCAAACTAAAACAGATCAGAGAGAAAACATCATCCGGCAAACTTCAACAGCCATGAACAATGCCATGGCAACAGTTACTTGTGCACCGAAGGGATTATTTTTCTCAGTTCCTGGTATGGTAGAATGGTGTAACTTAATGTGTTTAGGAAAATCATCATGTCCTTCAACTCACTGTGAATGCAAAAACCAAAAACCGCGATAAAACTAATGTATTTCGGAAATGAACCAGTAAGTTACAATCACGAGCATACAGTCAATACGAATGAACACTGGAGTATTTGTTAAAAGGAAAGCTTGAAAATTAAAAAGATATCCGATATTTTTCAATTTTTGATGTTCTAGAAAAATTTGATATATCGATGATTTGTTCCCAGCTCCGTAATTTTTGGCATTAAATGCTTTGCTAAATAAATATTCTTTCTCAAGCCACATAATATCTATCAGAGGCTTAATTTGTGTCCAAACGATACAAAATTATTCGTTTTGTTTATTAATGGAAGAAAAATCTGTAATTCATAATTTGCTAAGTAAGCAACAGCTAACTAACAAAGAACATGACACAATACAGGTTAATGAAAGACAGAACAAGTGAAGCAAAATAGAGTCAGATAGAGGAAAATATATATAAATGTACCGACTTTTAACGGGCACTGATTAATAGTAACGACAAATGGCTATCACACCCCGGTAAAATGGTTTTAATTTAGTGTCATGTGCTACTTTTGAATTTTTATGAAATAATACAATTCAAAAGTAGCACATGACAATTTTATATAAAGATGTTTTTTTTCAAGTTTATGAAATAATACAATTCAAAAGTAGCACATGACAATTTGTCATGTGCTTCTTTTGAATTGTATTATTTCATAAAAATTCATAAGTAGCACATGACATTAGAGTTATTGATCAATGTAAAAATTTGACCAAAAAAATTAAACATTGAAAAAGCGATAAAAACATATTTATACCATGCCTTTGTCTTACACTTATGAAACTGGACTAGATATAGGATAGAATGTTAATTAATTTAAATTGTGACAAAGTGATTTTTAAGAAAATGTACACTATTGCAATGTACCGACTTCAACAAACAATTGTTATTGCAAAATAAACGGAAAGACACAAAAAGGCTTTGATACTTTTTTCTAACGGACATTATTGTTCAAATTTTAAATTCAATTAGCTTTCCTCGAAATTGGTTGTCTCTGTGACTTGTACCACTAATAAATTTTAAGAGTAGTGTTTCTTTAACATAAGTACTAGCTATACACATATTGAGAAAAAATGATAGGCTACCTTTTACCTTGGATTTTACGTTTACTAAAGTGTCAGTCCATGATAAGATGGATCATTTACTAGTTTTAATCAGATTGATTTAATCTGTTTTACGAAGACTATGTCTGAACTTTCAGAATGACCCTCGCATTTGGTGAAATAACGTTATTGATAGTAATTGTATAGTACCTCGACTATTGTGTTTGTTCAATTTATGCATATTTTTTCAATACAGATTTTTGTCAATTATTTTATAAAAAGATGTTTTTCAAGTTTATTACAAATATAGGCACTTGAACCACATGATATAATTTGTCAAAAGGTCTAAAACCATAATCCGAGATTACATCAAATATCTGTCCAAAACCGGATACCACTTCACGGGTTACCATTTTATCAAAATATACAACGTTTATATAAAGTCAACCACTTATCAGCAGGTTAAATTTTACATCGTATCCGGTGAATGGCGGGAACGCAATTACAGGAAACCGCTTTTCATTAGTACCTCTGGTGTTTGTCTAGAAACGTTTACAAGGTCAAAGGATATAACTTAAACTTCAAAACTCGATTTCTGTCTAAAGCTTCGGAAGCAACACTATAAATTTTATTATTAATCCGACCTTTGTCAAAAGGGAAAGCCACCACGAGATACCATTTTATCAACCATTTATGGTATATAATGTACTACTTTGTCCTAAAAGCAGTGTCTGTCCAAAGTCGGGAGTGTTGGAATTATAACACTCTTTATGTTTATTCCGAGTGGAGTATTGTTTTTAGCTTGAACTTTATTTATTACAATTAACTTCTGAATATTTTGCTGTTGCTTTCATCTGGACAATTGATTCATTTTTACTCAGATCAAAAAGCTTGTATGGATAAATCGTTTAATGTGTCACTATGTCACAACGCTTGAATTTTTGCTGAGGTAACATTTGATTAAATTTATTGCATATTTGCCATAGGTATTTCAAACATTAGATGTTATATATGATATCACGTGATTTATAGGTTTCTCTAGGCGATAGAAGTCTATGTTGATAACAAAATGCACATTGTATTCTAAAGAAGGTCCATCGCTTGGAGTTACAGAAGCCACAAAAAAATCTACATTTACTTATTGTAGACAGTAATAATAAAAATAAAAATAAAAATAATAATATCAATAATAATAATAAAAAAAAATAATAATAATTCGTATATTTCAATATTTTATTGTATTTTTTGATAAATTACATAGTGTGTACTTTAACTCTTATACAACTATATGGACCAATGAAAATTAAAATTTAAACTTCAATGTTATCTATTTAACTGATTTCATAACATATGGTCAATAAAAACTCAGATTTAAAATAAAGAATAAACCCACATTAAATCTTTTACATTAAAAGTGCAACTTTTTTAAGTAACTTTTTTCCATGAACTAAGTATTAGAAAATTGTTGCATAACGTTAGTAAGACAACCTCGTCTTCTAACGTCTCTTGACGCAATATAACCTAGGTTCACATCAAAATGGCAAGATCTGAAGTGGATAACCCTGTACAGATCTGAAATGGGAGTATTGTAAAAAGGGAGATAACTCGAGTTAAAAATATAACTGATTGTTTCTTGTGCTGACTATATACTATTTCCTTTAAGCTTTCCCAATTCCATGTTCAATGATTTTATTCTGTATTTTTTCTCACCCGTCTCTGATATTATCGTGAGGACATTACTTTCGGTCGCATTATATAAAAGACTTACTTTTCATCCTATATATGCTAATTATCCTCAGTATTACTAATGTCATGTGCTGATTTTGAATGCAATATTTTAATAAAATTTCAAAATTAGCACATGACACTGTTTAACTGTTTTCTGCCACACATATACATTTGTAGCAATGGTCGATTTAATTTGATATCTGTCGAAAGTCTCGGGGATCGGCAACCACATCGCCTATTTGTAATTTTATCCAGCGTATCAAAATGTCTCATTTTTGTTGTACAAAGTAGGTTTTTAAACCACAGGATATCATTTAGTTTCAATATTATGTATTTGTCCAAAGTCGGAAAACATATTTCTCATTATAATCGGTGTCTACCCAAAGTCGGGAACAGCACATCAAGGTACTATTTTACTCATGATAACTTTGAACGTCAAAAGTAACACATCAGGATACTTTTTAGCATTATATACGAAGTCAGTATCTACAAAAAATGATAATAAAAATTAAAAAATAAATAAATAAAAAAATAAAAATTAAAATTAAAACTGAAGGTTGCTAAAGCAACAATACATGTTACCATTTTGTTAGTATAACAAGTTGGCAAACACACCACTTTACACGTATTTTGTCATTGTATTTAATATTTTTCCAGAGTCGGGAACAACTAAACAGAATATTAATTAACTTCGTTTGTCCAAAATAAAAACATCACTCTATATAACGATTCTGTAACGATCATTGTGAGTAAACGTGAAGAAAGCCGCTACAGGGTATTGTTTTTATAAATCCGGTGTCTGTACAAAGTCGGGAACGCCACTACATGGTACCTTTTTATATATACCCGTTGTCACTACAAAGTCGGGAACGCCACTACATGGTACCTTTATAAACATACCCGGTGTCACTACAAAGTCGGGAACGCCACTACATGGTACCTTTTATGCATACCCGGTGTCGGTACAAAGTCGGGAATACCACTACATGGTATTTTTTTTATTCATATCCGGTGTCTGTACAAAGTCGGGAAGGCCACTACATGTACCTTTTATTCATACCCGTTGTCAGTACAAAGTCGGGAACGCCACTTCATGGTACGTTTTTATGCATACCCGGTGCCAGTACAAATTCGGGAATGCCACTACATGGTACCTTTTTTATACATACCCGTTGTTGGTACAAAGTCGGGAATACCACTTCATGGAACGTTTCATACATACCCGGTGTCATTTCAAAGTCGGGAATGCCCAACATGGTACTTTTTATAAATATTCAGTGCCGGTACAAAGTCGAGAATACCACTACATGGTACTTTTTATACATACCCGGTGTCAGTACAAAGTCGAGAAAAACACTACATGGTACTTTTTATACATACCCGGTGTCGGTACAAAGTCGAGAAAAACACTACATTGTACTTTTTATACATACCCAGTGTCGGTACAAAGTCGAGAAAAACACTACATGGTACTTTTTATACATAGCCGGTGTCGGTACAAAGTCGAGAAAAACACTACATGGTACTTTTTATACATAAGCGGTGTCAGTACATTTTCGGGAATACTACTACACGGCACCTTTTTATACATACCCGTTGTCACTACAAAGTCGGGAACGCCACTACATGGTATTTTTTTAATTCACATCCGGTGTCTGTACAAAGTCGGGAAGGACACTACATTGTATCTTTTATTCATACCCGTTGTCACTACAAAGTCGGGATTACCACTTCATGGTACGTTTTTATGCATACCCGGTGCCAGTACAAAGTCGGGAATGCCACTACATGGTACCTTTTTTATACATACCCGGTGTTGGTACAAAGTCGGGAATACCACTTCATGGTACGTTTCATACATACCAGTGTCATTTCAAAGTCGGGAATGCCCAACATGGAACTTTTTAGACATACTTGGTGTCAGTACATTTTCGGGAAAACCACTACAAGTACCTTTTTATACATACACGTTGTCACTACAAAGTCGGTAACACCACTACATGGTACCTTTTATACATACCCGTTGTCACAACAAAGTCGGGAATGCCCAACATGGTACTTTTTATACATATCCAGTGCCGGTACAAAGTCGGGAATACCAATTCATGGTACTTTTTTATACATATCCGGTGTCGGTACAAAGTCGGGAATACCACTACATGGTACTTTTTTATACATACCCGGTGTCGGTACAAAGTCGGGAATACCATTACATGATATTTTTTTATTCATATCCGGTGTCAGTACGAAGTCGGGAATACCACTACATAGTACTTTTTATACATATTCAGTGCCGGTACAAAGTCGGGAATACCACTACATGGTACTTTTTATACATACCCGGAATCAGTACAAAGTCGAGAAAAACACTACATGGTACTTTATATACATACCCGGTGTCAGTACAAATTCGGGAATACCACTACATGGTATTTTTTTTATTCAAATCCGGTGTCGGTACAAAGTCGGGAATACCACTACATGGTATTTTTTTTATTCATATCCGGTGTCGGTACAAAGTCGGGAATACCACTACATGGTACTTTTTTATACATACCCGGTGTCGGTAGAAAGTCGGGAATGCCACTACATGGTACTTTTTATACATACCCGGTGTCGGTACAAAGTCGGGAATACCATTACATGGTACTTTTTTATACATACCCGGTGTCGGTACAAAGTCAGGAATGCCACTACATGGTACCTACATGGTATATTGCTATTGGAATTTGTTAACATTGGGATATTTAAGTTTTTGAAAAAAATATAAGGTATGCCGACAATTTAATTTTTTTTTAATGAGAGATCGTGTCTTTCTCAGCTCTTGCTTATTTTTGTTTTTGTTAACCAATTTATATTAATTATTCCACAATTTAAAACATAAATATTTGAATATTTCAAAATACGGAAATAATATTCGAAAAACATCAGAAAACTAGCGGGAATGTCAGCCGATCTTCTATATTTATAGGGTATTCACATCGGACCTAATTAAATGACAAATGAGTTAGATTCTTAATTAATTACATCATTTGCATCAAATACATAGTCAAAACTGAATTTTAAAACAATAAACATGTTCTTCGTCACCATAGCAGACTTCTTATTTAGATGATATGACTTAATATTCACTTCACGGAATTTTTGACAGAAAAAACTCGATGAATCATCAAAACTCGATTTACTGCACACTAATCAGTGATCGTAATGTTTACTTTTACTTAAAATTAAATTACACGACATTGTCGGATGACATAACGGAACCAGGAACTTCTCTATTTGTAAACCTTGTATATTCTTCTGAAAATGTAATTACACTTCCGGCGAGTTCCTAGTGTTTCACTGAAATGTCCATTGAAATAGAATTTCTGTATTATGACATTAATTATTGTGACACCAAATTACAGACAAGCATTCTTAAAAACGTTAAAATCGGTTGATTAATATCATTCTTGTCAATGTTGCTATTTGTGACATTGCCATTCTCCTCTTAAGATTACTTGGAAAAAAAAATAAATAGCCGAAAAAAAAAACATATTTGGTAATAGGCGAAGTAACACGGAACAACAAATAAATAAAATAAAATAAAATAAAATAAAATAAAATAAAAAATGAAATAAATAAATAAATAAATAAATAAATAAATAAATAACCGAATATTTACCAAATGTACTAAGGGCTATTGCACGGAGAAAGGGGAGGTATTAATGACGTAAAACAAAAAAATGACAAGAACGTGAATCCATCAATGAAGATATCTTTACTCTGTGTAAATTGTGCAATTACTCTATGTAATCCTGGTTTCAATGTCATGCATGTGTCTGACTTTCTTGTTACTTATATCTTTTACTCTATGTAATCCTGGTTTCAATGTCATGCATGTGTCTGACTCTCTTGTTACTTATATCTTTTACTCTATGTAATGCTGGTTTCAATGTCATACATGTGTCTGACTCTCTTGTTACTTATATCTTTTACTCTATGTAATCCTGGTTTCAAAGTCATGCATGTGTCTGACTTTCTTGTTACTTATATCTTTTACTCTATGTAATCCTGGTTTCAATGTCATGCATCTGTCTGACTCTCTTGTTACTTATATCTTTTACTCTATGTAATCCTGGTTTCAAAGTCATGCATGTGTCTGACTCTCTTGTTACTTATATCTTTTACTCTATGTAATGCTGGTTTCAATGTCATACATGTGTCTGACTCTCTTGTTACTTATTATATCTTTTACTTTATGTAATCCTGGTTTCAATGTCATACATGTGTCTGACTCTCTTGTTACTTATATCTTTTACTCTATGTAATCCTGGTTTCAATGTCATACATGTGTCTGACTCTCTTGTTACTTATATCTTTTACTCTATGTAATCCTGGTGTCAATGTCATACATGTGTCTGACTCTCTTGTTACTTATATCTTTTACTCTATGTAATCCTGGTTTCAATGTCATACATGTGTCTGACTCTCTTGTTACTTATGTCTTTTACTCTATGTAATCCTGGTTTCAATGTCATACATGTGTCTGACTCTCTTGTTACTTATATCTTTTACTCTATGTAATCCTGGTTTCAATGTCATACAGGTGTCTGACTCTCTTGTTACTTATATCTTTTACTCTATGTAATCCTGGTTTCAATGTCATGCATGTGTCTGACTCTCTTGTTACTTATATCTTTTACTCTATGTAATCCTGGTTTCAATGTCATACAGGTGTCTGACTCTCTTGTTACTTATATCTTTTACTCTATGTAATCCTGGTTTCAATGTCATGCATGTGTCTGACTCTCTTGTTACTTATATCTTTTACTCTATGTAATCCTGGTTTCAATGTCATGCATGTGTCTGACTCTCTTGTTACTTATATCTTTTACTCTATGTAATCCTGGTTTCAATGTCATGCATGTGTCTGACTATCTTGTTAATTATATCTTTTACTCTATGTAATCCTGGTTTCAATGTCATACATGTGTCTGACTATCTTGTTACTTATATCGTTTACTCTATGTAATCCTGGTTTCAATGTCATACATGTGTCTGATTCTCTTGTTACTGATATCTTTTACTCTATGTAATGCTGGTTTCAATGTCATGCATCTGTCTGACTCTCTTGTTACTTATATCTTTTACTCTATGTAATCCTGGTTTCAATGTCATACATGTGTCTGACTCTCTTGTTACTTATATCTTTTACTCTATGTAATCCTGGTTTCAATGTCATACATGTGTCTGACTCTCTTGTTACTTATATCTTTTACTCTATGTAATCCTGGTTTCAATGTCATGCATGTGTCTGACTCTCTTGTTACTTATATCTTTTACTCTATGTAATCCTGGTTTCAATGTCATGCATCTGTCTGACTCTCTTGTTACTTATATCTTTTACTCTATGTAATGCTGGTTTCAATGTCATGCATGTGTCTGACTCTCTTGTTACTTATATCTTTTACTCTATGTAATGCTGGTTTCAATGTCATGCATCTGTCTGACTCTCTTGTTACTTATATCTTTTACTCTATGTAATCCTGGTTTCAATGTCATGCATGTGTCTGACTCTCTTGTTACTTATATCTTTTACTCTATGTAATCCTGGTTTCAATGTCATGCATCTGTCTGACTCTCTTGTTACTTATATCTTTTACTCTATGTAATCCTGGTTTCAATGTCATGCATGTGTCTGACTCTCTTGTTACTTATATCTTTTACTCTATGTAATCCTGGTTTCAATGTCATGCATGTGTCTGACTCTCTTGTTACTGATATCTTTTACTCTATGTAATCCTGGTTTCAATGTCATGCATGTGTCTGACTCTCTTGTTACTTATATCTTTTACTCTATGTAATCCTGGTTTCAATGTCATGCATGTGTCTGACTCTCTTGTTACTTATATCTTTTACTCTATGTAATGCTGGTTTCAATGTCATGCATCTGTCTGACTCTCTTGTTACTTATATCTTTTACTCTATGTAATCCTGGTTTCAATGTCATGCATGTGTCTGACTCTCTTGTTACTTATATCTTTTACTCTATGTAATCCTGGTTTCAATGTCATGCATCTGTCTGACTCTCTTGTTACTTATATCTTTTACTCTATGTAATCCTGGTTTCAATGTCATGCATGTGTCTGACTCTCTTGTTACTTATATCTTTTACTCTATGTAATCCTGGTTTCAATGTCATGCATGTGTCTGACTCTCTTGTTACTGATATCTTTTACTCTATGTAATGCTGGTTTCAATGTCATGCATCTGTCTGACTCTCTTGTTACTTATATCTTTTACTCTATGTAATCCTGGTTTCAATGTCATACATGTGTCTGACTCTCTTGTTACTTATATCTTTTACTCTATGTAATCCTGGTTTCAATGTCATACATGTGTCTGACTCTCTTGTTACTTATATCTTTTACTCTATGTAATCCTGGTTTCAATGTCATGCATGTGTCTGACTCTCTTGTTACTTATATCTTTTACTCTATGTAATCCTGGTTTCAATGTCATACATGTGTCTGACTATCTTGTTACTTATATCTTTTACTCTATGTAATCGTGGTTTCAATGTCATACATGTGTCTGACTCTCTTGTTACTTATATCTTTTACTCTATGTAATCCTGGTTTCAATGTCATGCATGTGTCTGACTCTCTTGTTACTTATATCTTTTACTCAATGTAATCCTGGTTTCAATGTCATACATGTGTCTGACTCTCTTGTTACTTATATCTTTTACTCTATGTAATCCTGGTTTCAATGTCATACATGTGTCTGACTCTCTTGTTACTTATATCTTTTACTCTATGTAATCCTGGTTTCAATGTCATACATGTGTCTAACTCTCTTGTTACTGATATCTTTTCCTCTATGTAATCCTGGTTTCAATGTCATACATGTGTCTGACTCTCTTGTTACTTATATCTTTTACTCTATGTAATCCTGGTTTCAATGTCATACGTGTGTCTGATTTTCTTGTTACTTATATTTTTTACTCTATGTAATGCTGGTTTCAATGTCATGCATGTGTCTGACTCTCTTGTTACTTATATCTTTTACTCTATGTAATCCTTGTTTCAATGTCATACATGTGTCTGACTCTCTTGTTACTTATATCTTTTACTCTATGTAATCCTGGTTTCAATGTCATGCATGTGTCTGACTCTCTTGTTACTTATATCTTTTACTCTATGTAATCCTGGTTTCAATGTCATACATGTGTCTAACTCTCTTGTTACTGATATCTTTTCCTCTATGTAATCCTGGTTTCAATGTCATACATGTGTCTGACTCTCTTGTTACTTATATCTTTTACTCTATGTAATCCTGGTTTCAATGTCATACATGTGTCTGACTCTCTTGTTACTTATATCTTTTACTCTATGTAATCCTGGTTTCAATGTCATGCATGTGTCTGACTCTCTTGTTACTTATATCTTTTACTCTATGTAATCCTGGTTTCAATGTCATGCATGTGTCTGACTCTCTTGTTACTTATATCTTTTACTCTATGTAATCCTGGTTTTAATGTCATACATGTGTCTGACTCTCTTGTTACTTATATCTTTTACTCTATGTAATCCTGGTTTCAATGTCATGCATGTGTCTGACTTTCTTGTTACTTATATGTTTTACTCTATGTAATCCTGGTTTTAATGTCATGCATGTGTCTGACTTTCTTGTTACTTATATGTTTTACTCTATGTAATCCTGGTTTTAATGTCATACATGTGTCTGACTCTCTTGTTACTTATATGTTTTACTCTATGTAATCCTGGTTTTAATGTCATACATGTGTCTGACTTTCTTGTTACTTATATGTTTTACTCTATGTAATCCTGGTTTTAATGTCATACATGTGTCTGACTTTCTTGTTACTTATATGTTTTACTCTATGTAATCCTGGTTTTAATGTCATACATGTGTCTGACTTTCTTGTTACTTATATGTTTTACTCTATGTAATCCTGGTTTTAATGTCATACATGTGTCTGACTTTCTTGTTACTTATATGTTTTACTCTATGTAATCCTGGTTTTAATGTCATGCATGTGTCTGACTTTCTTGTTACTTATATGTTTTACTCTATGTAATCCTGGTTTTAATGTCATACATGTGTCTGACTTTCTTGTTACTTATATGTTTTACTCTATGTAATCCTGGTTTTAATGTCATACATGTGTCTGACTTTCTTGTTACTTATATGTTTTACTCTATGTAATCCTGGTTTTAATGTCATACATGTGTCTGACTTTCTTGTTACTTATATGTTTTACTCTATGTAATCCTGGTTTTAATGTCATGCATGTGTCTGACTTTCTTGTTACTTATATGTTTTACTCTATGTAATCCTGGTTTTAATGTCATGCATGTGTCTGACTTTCTTGTTACTTATATGTTTTACTCTATGTAATCCTGGTTTTAATGTCATACATGTGTCTGACTCTCTTGTTACTTATATGTTTTACTCTATGTAATCCTGGTTTTAATGTCATACATGTGTCTGACTTTCTTGTTACTTATATGTTTTACTCTATGTAATCCTGGTTTTAATGTCATACATGTGTCTGACTCTCTTGTTACTTATATCTTTACTCTATGTAATCCTGGTTTTAATGTCATACATGTGTCTGACTCTCTTGTTACTGATATCTTTTACTCTATGTAATTCTGGTTTCAATGTCATACATGTGTCTGACTCTCTTGTTACTTATATCTTTTACTCTATGTTATCCTGGTTTCAATGTCATACATGTGTATAACTCTCTTTTTACTTATGTCTTTTACTCTATGTCATCCTGGTTTCAATGTCATACATGTGTCTGACTCTCTTGTTAGTTATTATATCTTTTACTCTATGTAATCCTGGTTTCAATGTCATACATGTGTCTGACTCTCTTGTTACTTATATGTTTTACTCTATGTAATCCTGGTTTCAATGTCATACGTGTGTCTGACTATCTTGTTAATTATATCTTTTACTCTATGTAATCCTGGTTTCAATTTCATGCATGTGTCTGACTCTCTTGTTACTTATATCTTTTACTCTATGTAATCCTGGTTTCAATGTCATGCATGTGTCTGACTCTCTTGTTACTTATATCTTTTACTCTATGTAATCCTGGTTTCAATGTCATACATGTGTCTGACTATCTTGTTACTTATATCTTTTACTCTATGTAATCCTGGTTTCAATGTCATACATGTGTCTGACTCTCTTGTTACTTATATCTTTTACTCTATGTAATCCTGGTTTCAATGTCATGCATGTGTCTGACTCTCTTGTTATCAAACATATTCTAAAGGATAAACAATTCTTGTACATGTGTTGAGTAAAACGTTTATAAAGGGCAATCGCGCCACCAAAAATACAGACTTAATAAATTGTTTTTATTGAGCATTTTTTGTGTAGAAAGAAAAATATAATGAAACAGTGGTATAATTTAACCGTTTGTCTATCGATCTATCTGATAGATAGATAGATAGATAGATAGATAGATAGATAGACATTTCTAGAGCTGACTTTTACATAAAACATATTTTTGAAAAATAAAATTTGTTTTATTTTAATATCAAAATTGACTTTAAATGTAAATATAAACAGTAAAGACTGTAAGTATAAAATACTAGTAAAACAATTTTTGACACTTCTAGTGCTTGTATTTGATTGGAGTTCTCGACAGCATAAAGCTATTTAAATAGAAATATGATTTTCAAGAATCAGCTTTTGACGAAGTTTAAAATACGAGCGAGTACAAGTAGATACTGGCATTTAGAAAATTCTGTTAAAAATAAATAAATAAATAAATAAATAAATAAAGTAATAATAATAATAATAATAATAATAATAATAATAATAATAATAATAATAATAATAATAATAAACTGTGTGACTGTTAAAACGCTGATAAATTGACTATTTGGCAATTTGTCTCAATAACACATTCTGTAGATCTATTTCAGTAATAATACATATACATGTATCTCGATTAAGAACCAGTCGAAACTTTTAAGGAATAAATTACTATAAGGATACAATAAAACTGCACATTTCACACGTTTTTACGGTATTTTTTTCTGACATCAGAGACAGATGTTATGTTGTAGTCTGTCCAACAATATAACCATCTACTAACGGTCGTGAGGCTCTCTACTAAATATATTCTATTCTTTAACCGAAAAACCCAAATTGAAAAAAAAACCCATTTGGTATACCTCTGGGTTTACTGTTTGATCTGTTCTGTTGCAATAAAACATCGAGAACTAGTAAAAAATATCCCCATGACGATTCAATTTATTTTTTACACTCATAAACCCGAACAATATTGCCCATCGTACTGGGCTCGTATAAAACCACACCGATGATTCAGAGATGCTTAATTTCTTTTTTCTGAATTCGTACTAACCCCCCAAAAGAGATCTCGTGTAAAATTCTTGAGAGCGAACGCAGAAATTACATGTTTTAATTATCGATTGTGAAATGCATGTGCTCTGTGTCACGGGTTTAATTGACATAAATGATGATCTACGAACCACTGACAATTTCACTTAACTTTTTACTTCTTTGTTGATTGAACATGGTGACATTCCTATGCTTTCTGTTCTGATCTACTACAACAATATTGTATAAACATGAGGGCGGGGTTTTTATTTAGTAAATGTGACTGTTGACCAGGTATTCTGAACACCTGTATAATATTCTACAACAGAATTTTTTTGACTATTTTTGGTAAGTAGAGTTATAATTATTATTGTACTTTATGTTGTGATACGTAGATAAAGCTTTCCCTGGTACAAAGACGGACAAGAAATCATAAAAACTGGATATATTCCTTTCTATTCATACTTATTGTCCGTCAAAATCATGTGTTATAATTGTTTTTTCTTGTTTCGTTTCGTTTATCGTAGCTTGTTATATTTATCCTCCAATATGGCTGTTTTACCTCACTAATGCATTTTAAATAGACATATCCAATAAAACTAAAGATGTTGGTTTTTATTATGTTTATAAAGTATACAGAACTTAAAACATTCGTAACTACATGTACCAAATAAATAACAGTAAAGAAAAAAAAAAGATCATTTAAAATGTACCATATAAAACATTAATTGTTAAGGGACAACATGTGTACAAACTGTTTATCTCACCAAGGAGTATCATGTTTATTTATTTATTTATTTTTATTTTTTTTTTAATTCTTCATAAATTCGTTTTTTTTAATATTGACACTTGACAGAAAAGAAAAATTAAAATTGCAACATGATTAAAAAAAAACTTGACTAGTCGTGAAAAATGTCTATGCTTAGTATACATTACATTTTATAAATTAAATTTCAATTTTCATTAACCATTTTAAACTAAAACATTTCAACCAACAAGATTTATTCGATCGCTAAAACAGTAATAAATGGTTACTCGCATTCGATTATCGTGGATACCGGAAGTGTTATTTACCGCGGAAGAATACGTCTCGTGCAAAAAAGAAATAAATCATGGCTGGATGTTAATAAGTTCTGTCATTAGCTGGATCTTATTACTGATTTGTGAGAACAATACCGCTCAATATTTGCAGATTAGTGACAACAATGCAAACCAATTTCCTTTGATTAACTTCTAGCTTAATGTTTTACATGCAAACAGTGTCATTTGTATTCATTAGAAGTGCTTTGGCATTTTTGAGTTAATACAATTACAATGGACATACATTTGGTTAAGTCACCATGGAAATGATGCTTCAAAGCACCCGTTTGTTGTAATTAACTAAAATTACAGGTCATCGTTTTTTCTTTGTCCTCTAAAGTTGATAATTTAGTCCATTCTGTATCGTTTGTGATTAGTGAGAGAATGTTGCTGTTTAACGTGCGCTGTGAATTGGACCTGAATCTAGACCATTCTGTCCCGGGCGTTTGTCGTTGTTGTACGTTTCTGTAAAATGACCTATCGTGTCCATTCTTTCCCGGTCGTTTGTTGTTGCTGTCCGTTTCTGTCATATGACCTGTCTTGTCCATTCTTTCCCGGTCGTTTGTTGTTGCTGTCCGTTTCTGTCATATGACCTATCTTGTCCATTCTTTCCCGGTCGTTTGTTGTTACTGCACGTTTTTGCCATATGTTTTATCTAGTCCATTCTGTACCGACCGTTTGTCGTTGTTGTACGTCTCTGTCATATGAATTATCTAGTCCATTCTGTAACAGCCGTTTGTCGTTGTTGTACGTCTCTATCATATGACCTTTCTTGTCCATTCTGTACCGACCGTTTGTCGTTGCTGTACGTCTCTGTTATATGACTTACCTTGTCAATTCTGTGACGGCCGTTTTTTTTTTTATGGTATTTTTTTCTCTGTTATCTGACAAAGCTTGTCCATTCTGTACCGGTAATTTTTCGCTATCGTTCCCCACTGTCATATGACTTATCTAGCTCATTTTGTATCGGTCGTTTACTGATATTGTAATATCTCCATTTAAAAACACATTTGGTCCATTCTTTATCAGTCATTTGTCAATGTTGAATCTACCGACCACTGTATCGGTTATTTGTAATTTTTTGTCATTTGATGATTTAGTTCATTTTGTTTCTGCATTTTTGCAAGTTCTACGTTCTCTAATTAATCAAGGGTACAATTGTGTCTTACAAGCAAGGGTTTGTCTATCTTATGAGGCTTACGTCATTCTACTTGTTCCGGTTGTGCTTAGGAAGCGTAAATATGATGACCCCCATGCATCAATCCATTGATCCATGTTGTATCTGCTTTGCTTGACAGCATGTCACTGATGTTCCGAATTGGTTAGTTTCAAAACAAATGTTGTGCAGAACATCCGGATATTTTTCGTTAATCTTGTATTGTTTTCCAAGTTTTAATTTGTGATCTAATAAAAAGTTTTGATCGATTTCTTTTTCATTTTAATAACATTTATTGACTGTTATAGGTACATTTTGGCCAAACATATGAAAATAAAAAAAAACGATAAGAAAATTCCAGTATCCGTAATTATTAATCTCATTGAGTTGGGTTAACCTTATGAATAAAGAAAACCCCGAGCACGTGACACCATTTAGCACGCGTAATGAATTAACCTCCGACATTTACTTGTAAAAAAAGTATATAAAGTAACTACTGTGGGAAAATATAATCTGTTAGCCGCAGTCTCGTAAATTTTCCGCATACTGAAAAAGATATACATATTAACATTCTCCCTGATAGATGTCTGGTGCTTCGCTGTTAACTTTTACAGTTAAAGTCGTTTTTTTATTCACTTCTAATCTCGATATAAACAAAACAATTTCTGTTCAGGACTCTTAGAACACAACAATAATAAAGTTACTGATTCTATGGTGATGTTATAGCTTTTCTAGTCTGTAAAAATGTTCATGTACATTCCGTGAACATTTGTAAGGATAATAAAAATATGAAACAACTTTTCGTAGAATCCACACACAAATTCTATGCGCACGAGAGAGAGAGAGAGAGAGAGAGAGAGAGAGAGAGAGAGAGAGAGAGAGAGAGAGAGAGAGAGTTAAGTGGCATGTGCAAGTTTGTTTTTTTTTTAATTATTTTTTGAGTTATTGATAGCGGTTCTGTTGTTGATTTTTAGGTTTTGTTTACCCATTATAAATGTCTGTTGTAAACGATATAGCGCTCGATTTTACATGCATGGCATATGCTATGATCATAAAACGTAACACACTTCTGAAATCTGCAGCTGTTAGGAACACCAAAACCCATTGCTTAAGAAAACTACATGCCACTATTTATAAATTAAGGCAAACTATTCCTTACCTTTTTCTATCTTCGCGTGTGTCTCGCGAATTTATTTATGCAAGAAGACGAAATTATGAATCTCTCTCTCTCTCTCTCTCTCTCTCTCTCTCTCTCTCTCTCTCTCTCTCTCTGAGATCTGTCTGCTACCATTAGTAAATTGACTTTTTATGTATTCCTTACTTCAAAGACAATGTACAATAGTTAAAAAAAGTATGAGATTATAAGATTGTAAAGAAACATCCAGACTTGAAGGCAGAACAATTGGAATATTGAGACAGGATTACTGCAGGCAAAAACAATACTTTCGCATAACATTTTGTTTCTATATTACTGAATAAACGAATTATTATCACAATCATCAAATATCCCAATAATAATAATAATAATAATAATAATAATAATAAAGCTATGGTATATAAATTTCAAGTAACAGAATTATTTTTAAAAGTTAATTTAACCTTTTTATATTCTGATCAGAAAACTAAATCTGAAAAACAATAACCTTTAAATGACTTAAAACGGTCAATTTAATATCACTGAAAAAAATAACATAGGCCCTTAAGGACCTATAAAAACGATCGACAGTTACATCCTTAAACTCATAACCTTTATCGATTTTTTTCATCATCTAAAGCTAACAAAGGAGGTTCCTATTGTTTTCAGTTTTTAAGTTGGTTGTATTATCATTAATTCTATTGTTTTGTTGCATCCAACAATGGGATTTTATTAGCATACTTTAATACGGTTTTTAATTGAAAATGTCCCCTTTTCTATGTGCCAAGCGTGTCCAGATCACTATCTTAAATAAGATATCGGGAGTATATTAGGAATGACGCAGATATTCCAGGGACTCATTGACAGACCAATATTTTACGGTAGCGCAATGCCGATAACGGTTTCGTCGATAAATCTGAGAGTCAGCAATCTCCTATGGTTTATTGTGAGTAATTCGAGCGAAGTCAGCGGTTGGCTCAATGAAACTCAATGTGTCCTTCTGGAACCATGTCGTATAACCACAACGATTTTAATATATCGAAAATTGAGTTTTGTCATTTACAAGTAACTTTATGTCAAAATAATAAACTAAATTACTCAATTTTTTGAAGTGTAGTATATATAAGTACACGACATCAGAAGATAAAAATACGTGCATTTTAGGTAATTTTGAAGACAATCTTTATACTAAAAACAACCACCTTTCTGCTACCTGACGGTTATTATGATAAATGTATTGATGTGTTCATGTTTTTTATTGTCCCTTTTTTACAAAGTGTTTTTAAAATTTTATATTGTTTGAATCCATTTTTTGCCAAGTCAGAAATTCCAGTATTCAATGGAATTCCCCAGAGTTCTACGTGATACCTCATAGCCTTTTTGCGGAACAATTATTTCTATTTACAATGGATTCCCTTCAAGTGACGTTTTCAAGTAATAACGACGTTTTTTTCGGGAATATTTGAGGTAAACGTTATCCATTTCTACACAAACGTGAAGAGGTATTGATCACGTGGTACGCTGCCAGTTCCATTTCCTCATGTAAATAGGAAAATTTTCACGACGTTTTTTTCGGGAATATTTGAGGTAAACGTTATCCATTTCTACACAAACGTGAAGAGATATTGATCACGTGGTACGCTGCGAGTTCCATTTCCTCATGTAAATAGGAAAATGCTTCCAACAGTTGGTTGATTTTCAAAGATTTCTATATTTAGCATTTATCATTATAAACAAAGGTAAAGGTTGTCGAATCTTATATAAAATTACTAACCTCGTACAAGAAGGTTTTTTGTCAGAATGTTTTAAATGTCGAACCGAAGGTTGTATATGTTATTTGTTTGATGATGCTTTATTACGGTAATTCTGTTAAAGGTTTTGTATTGGTATTCTGTACGCTTTATTACGGTAATTCTGTTAAAGGTTTTGTATTGGTATTCTGTACACTTTATTACGGTTATTCTGTTGAAGGTTTTGTATTGGTATTCCGTACACTTTATTACGGTTATTCTGTTGAAGGTTTTGTATTGGTATTCTGTACGCTTTATTACGGTAATTCTGTTGAAGGTTTTGTATTGGTATTCTGTACGCTTTATTACGGTAATTCTGTTGAAGGTTTTGTATTGGTATTCTGTACGCTTTATTACGGTTATTCTGTTGAAGGTTTTGTATTGGTATTCTGTACACTTTATTACGGTAATTCTGTTGAAGGTTTTGTACTGGTATTCTGTACGCTTTATTACGGTTATTCTGTTGAAGGTTTTGTATTGGTATTCTGTACACTTTATTACGGTTATTCTGTTGAAAGTTTTGTATTGGTATTCTGTACGCTTTATTACGGTAATTCTGTTAAAGGTTTTGTATTGGTATTTTGTACGCTTTATTACGGTAACTCTGTTGAAGGTTTTGTATTGGTATTCTGTACGCTTTATTACGGTTATTCTGTTGAAGGTTTTGTATTGTATTCTGTACGCTTTATTACGGTTACTCTGTTGAAGGTTTTGTATTGGTATTCTGTACGCTTTATTACGGTTATTCTGTTGAAGGTTTTGTATTGGTATTCTGTACGCTTTATTACGGTTACTCTGTTGAAGGTTTTGTATTGGTATTCTGTACGCTTTATTACGGTTATTCTGTTGAAGGTTTTGTGTTGGTATTCTGTACGCTTTATTACTGTAATTCTGTTGAAGGTTTTGTATTGGTATTCTGTACGCTTTATTACGGTTATTCTGTTGAAGGTTTTTTATTGGTATTCTGTACGCTTTATAACGGTAATTTTGTTGAAGGTTATGTATTGGTATTCTGTACGCTTTATTACGGTATTTCTGTTGAAGGTTTTGTATTGGTATTCTGTACGCTTTATTACGGTAATTCTGTTAAAGGTTTTGTATTGGTATTTTGTACGCTTTATTACGGTAATTCTGTTAAAGGTTTTGTATTGGTATTCCGTACGCTTTATTACGGTAATTCTGTTGAAGGTTTTGTATTTGTATTCTGTACGCTTTATTACGGTAATTCTGTTGAAGGTTTTGTATTGGTATTCTGTATGCTTTATTACGGTAATTTTGTGGAAGGTTTTGTATTGGTATTCTATACGCTTCATTACGGTTATTCTGTTGAAGGTTTTGTATTGGTATTCTGTACGCTTTATTACGGTAATTCTGTTGAAGGTTTTGTATTGGTATTCTGTACGCTTTATTACGGTAATTCTGTTGAAGGTTTTGTATTGGTATTTTGTACGCTTTATTACGGTTATTCTGTTGAAGGTTTTGTATTGGTATTCTGTACGCTTTATTACGGTTATTCTGTTGAAGGTTTTGTATTGGTATTCTGTACGCTTTATTACGGTAATTCTGTTAAAGGTTTTGTATTGGTATTTTGTACGCTTTATTACGGTAATTCTGTTAAAGGTTTTGTATTGGTATTCCGTACGCTTTATTACGGTAATTCTGTTGAAGGTTTTGTATTTGTATTCTGTACGCTTTATTACGGTAATTCTGTTGAAGGTTTTGTATTGGTATTCTGTATGCTTTATTACGGTAATTTTGTGGAAGGTTTTGTATTGGTATTCTATACGCTTCATTACGGTTATTCTGTTGAAGGTTTTGTATTGGTATTCTGTACGCTTTATTACGGTAATTCTGTTGAAGGTTTTGTATTGGTATTCTGTACGCTTTATTACGGTAATTCTGTTGAAGGTTTTGTATTGGTATTTTGTACGCTTTATTACGGTTATTCTGTTGAAGGTTTTGTATTGGTATTCTGTACGCTTTATTACGGTTATTCTGTTGAAGGTTTTGTATTGGTATTCTGTACGCTTTATTACGGTAATTCTGTTGAAGGTTTTGTACTGGTATTCTGTCCGCTTTTTTTACGGTTATTCTGTTGAAGGTTTTGTATTGGTATTCTGTACGGTTTATTACGGTTATTCTGTTGAAGGTTTTGTATTGGTATTCTGTAAGCTTTATTACGGTAATTCTGTTGAAGGGTTTGTACTGGTATTCTGTACGCTTTATTACGGTTATTCTGTTGAAGGTTTTGTATTGGTATTCTGTACGCTTTATTACGGTTATTCTGTTGAAGGTTTTGTATTGGTATTCTGTGCGCTTTTTTACGGTAATTCTGTTGAAGGTTTTGTATTGGTATTCTGTACGCTTTATTACGGTAATTCTGTTGAAGGTTTTGTATTGGTATTCTGTACGCTTTATTACGGTTATTCTGTTGAAGGTTTTGTACTGGTATTCTGTACGCTTTATTACGGTTATTCTGTTGAAGGTTTTGTATTGGTATTCTGTACGCTTTATTACGGTTATTCTGTTGAAGGTTTTGTATTGGTATTCTGTACGCTTCATTTCGGTAATTTTGTTGAAGGTTTTGTATTGGTATTTTGTACGCTTTATTACGATTATTCTGTTGAAGGTTTTGTATTGTATTCTGTACGCTTTATTACGGTAATTCTGTTAAAGGTTTTGTATTGTATTCTGTACGCTTTATTAGAGTTATTCTGTTGAAGGTTTTGTATTGGTATTCTGTACGCTTTATTACGGTTATTCTGTTGAAGGTTTTGTATTGGTATTTTGTACGCTTTATTACGGTTATTCTGTTGAAGGTTTTTTATTGGTATTCTATACGCTTTATTACGGTAATTTTGTTGAAGGTTATGTATTGGTATTCTGTACGCTTTATTACGGTAACTCTGTTGAAGGTTTTGTATTGGTATTCTGTACGCTTTATTACGGTTATTCTGTTGAAGGTTTTGTATTGTATTCTGTACGCTTTATTACGGTTACTCTGTTGAAGGTTTTGTATTGGTATTCTGTACGCTTTATTACGGTTATTCTGTTGAAGGTTTTGTATTGGTATTCTGTATGCTTTATTACGGTTACTCTGTTGAAGGTTTTGTATTGGTATTCTGTACGCTTTATTACGGTTATTCTGTTGAAGGTTTTGTGTTGGTATTCTGTACGCTTTATTACTGTAATTCTGTTGAAGGTTTTGTATTGGTATTCTGTACGCTTTATTACGGTTATTCTGTTGAAGGTTTTGTATTGGTATTCTGTACGCTTTATTACGGTAATTTTGTTGAAGGTTATGTATTGGTATTCTGTACGCTTTATTACGGTATTTCTGTTGAAGGTTTTGTATTGGTATTCTGTACGCTTTATTACGGTTATTCTGTTGAAGGTTTTGTATTGTATTCTGTACGCTTTATTACGGTTACTCTGTTGAAGGTTTTGTATTGGTATTCTGTACGCTTTATTACGGTTATTCTGTTGAAGGTTTTGTATTGGTATTCTGTATGCTTTATTACGGTTACTCTGTTGAAGGTTTTGTATTGGTATTCTGTACGCTTTATTACGGTATTTCTGTTGAAGGTTTTGTATTGGTATTCTGTACGCTTTATTACGGTTACTCTGTTGAAGGTTTTGTATTGGTATTCTGTACGCTTTATTACGGTTATTCTGTTGAAGGTTTTGTATTGGTATTCTGTACGCTTTATTACGGTAATTCTGTTGAAGGTTTTGTATTGGTATTCTGTACGCTTTATTACAGTAATTCTGCTGAAGGTTTTGTATTGGTATTCTGTACGCTTTATTACGGTAATTCTGTTGAAGGTTTTGTATTGGTATTCTGTACGCTTTATTACGGTAATTCTGTTGAAGGTTTTGTATTGGTATTCTGTACGCTTTATTACGGTTATTCTGTTGAAGGTTTTGTATTGGTATTCTGTACGCTTTATTACTGTAATTCTGTTGAAGGTTTTGTATTGGTATTTTGTACGCTTTATTACGATTATTCTGTTGAAGGTTTTGTATTGGTATTCTGTACGCTTTATTACGGTAATTCTGTTGAAGGTTTCGTATTGGTATTCTGTAAGCTTTATTACGGTAATTCTGTTGAAGGTTTTGTATTGGTATTCTATACTCTTTATTACGGTAATTCTGTTGAAGGTTTTGTATTTGTACTCTGTAACTCTACCAACTAACATGTTTTTTCACAATATTTTTATTAGTATAAACAATGATAAATAATACTGAATATCTTTGACTGCTTATGCTTTATAAAAAATGCAATTTTGAAAAATTAATGGTAGTTGCTACATAATAATGCTACAATATTCATCTGTGAAACTGAGGTGAGCTTTCACATCATACTAACGATATATACATTTTGTGAATTCACAGTTTATAATAAATGGGAAACTTATTCTCGAGATTTTCTTAATTTTTAAAAAATTCAAATTAATTTCTTAGTACCAAAATAACGCGTTGATACACGATGATGTCACACCTTCTACACTTTGAATATAACATCCGGACACAACAACCAATCAAAACACACGATACATTAGTTCATTCACAGTGACGAATTATGCACAATTACCGTAAACATTGTAGAAAACCGCCCACATAAAATTATATAAAAATACGACATAGGTGACATAGGATTTGTATTAATATTGTGATATTCATTAGACACAGTAGACAATAAATTTTATGACAAATAGTGAATTTGTTACCTTGACCTTGGACCCAAACACCTAAATCTGGTATACCATGTATCAATCGTATTATGTTGATGTACGTTTTTGCCGTGTTTGATGAAAATCCATCAATAGATGTGGAAGTTATAGTGTGTAAACAATATTAGGATTGAACGTACAAATGGACATACAAAAGGGCGATTGATACATGTTTACCCAATAAACTTTGTTTACAAGAGGTAGCTCAAATTTACATGGCTTTGGTCATTATAAATGACAACGTCTTATAATCCTCAAATATCAAACCACGTTTTACTGTAGCCACCAAAAATACAATTAAAAACTTCGAAAATTTAAATCGGTTTAAAAAAGATTAAACAAAATTTTGTAAATGAACATAAATACAATATTAAACTTTTTTACTTGTTACATCGCCATCAAAATGAAGCAAATGTGTCAACAACACAAATACACCAGTTAGCCTGTCCCTCAAGTGGCCTTTGTACACAGGTTTTACTGTATTACAAAATTATGGTTGGTACCAAGAAAAAAAATCAACTGACCGTTTATTTATACCGAATTCTAGTTTATTTGACCCTAATCTTTCATGTCATTTAGTGTACTATAAGATAAGAAAGTCCAGTTTGGGCTATCAATATAAATTTAACATGGACACCTACTGTAAGATTAAGTAACAGGTAAATATGAAATACTGTGTAACAAGTTAAAATGATAAGATATATTGGAGATCCAACTGAGAACACATCGGCAAGGTTCCAACCTGGCGCAAATATTAAACAAAATTTAGGTAGATTTTATTAATCTATGATAACCCTTGAGATTAAATCTCGGGGTAATTACTAACAGCACCAAGTCTGACATTAACAGCTATGTGCTAAAACCATAGTTTTAGGAATCAGAATTTTGTCGTCATCGAACAGAAATGGAAAAACTAATGTTACTATGATTCACATGTAGATTAAATTGCGATATGAAAATGCTCTCTCTCTCTCTCTCTCTCTCTCTCTCTCTCTCTCTCTCTCTCTCTCTCATTTCAATTTGTCATGTTAATTATGAAAAATTAATTTTTTGAACGGTTAACTTCTTGTTTTCAATCAGGAAAAGTTGTGTCATGTGCCATTTTAGCCATGGTGACTAGACAATAGCTTTAATTCAGCCATACAATTTGTTTCTAAGAAAAGATAACCTCTGATTTACAATTAAGGTTACATAATGCGAATCCCAAGACATTTTTTGACAAATCTATTTAGAACTTGCGTGTGGTGGTAACGTCTGCTAAGGGTTAACAATGGAACGTTCAGTTTCTGTCTCTCATTGTACAATGTCTTCTACAGCTTGCATAACGATCAGTACCTAATTAAATGATCGGATATACTAAGTACCGTTAGCAAATCTTTGAGATTTTAATTATATTATTATCCCTGATTATAATTTATGTATAATATTCATTGTTTAGCAATATTCAGTAATCATATGTGTAGCGGGAACTTTGTGTGTCCAGGCTAGGGTTCGAGTAATAAACAATTGAGCCGGCTATTAGTTCAATTCATTATTGTTTATTCTAATTAAGATGTTCTATTACAGATTTCAGAGGTGAAAATGTTTCTGTTTTCCTGCAAAATACAATTTCTGTATTTACTGGCGCGGTCCGTCCGACAGCGTCTAGGAAACTGGCAAAGTAGCCTTTTTCCACAATGGTTTTATAACTGAAAGCATAGCAGGTGTCTGGGAGTGTCATATTTTAGAAATAGTTTGAAATTCATGCCTCAAAGGTTCACAGAAAATGTTTCTCCATAATGAAAACAAATTAGAATTTAGAGGATAAAGAAAAATAAATTTTGACTAATTCTTATTAAGGTGACACAATAGTGATGACATATATTTGAAAATCTCCTATAACCACTTAACACTTTCCTCTTATCTTGGGGAACTTGCATTGAAGCATTACAAAATAAATTTTAAAACAAACTAATGGTCATATTTGTAACATAAGACCTGACCATTCCCTGATAAAATAACACCTAAGGCCTTGCAGATGTGAAAGTACAATTGACTATTTGATACAACAATCACATCTTTTATAATAATACATGTATTAAAAATTAAAAAAAATGATTAATTGAAAATACACAATTTTTACACATAGCAACATATGTGCATCTATGATATTGTAATTCCCCTTTCACATCTTTTAATGTACTACCTGCTTGGTTGTAATGATGTTTAACGTCGCATTAGTTACTTATCACGATGAGAGCAAGTTTGTTTAACAATTGAACTGTTTTAATATGATGTTCATTGTCATTATGAGTGCAAAACTTTGCAAGCAAACCGAATAACGCGCGTTAGCATTATGTATAAATGCAAAAGCTCTCAAGCTTGTTGAAATAGGAAAATATAAATCCTTAAAGATTAATCTAAGAACAAGTTCCAGTATATGTTAAATAAACACCTGAGTGTCTATCGTAAAATAACGTGAGCTCAGGACATGACTTTAACGTTGTACCTCACAAAACACGCCACAAACATACCCTTCTCTTGGTTCAGTTTCACAATAACTTCTTAACTAAAATGTTCTTTAACTTTAAACTGGCAAATACGAAATGTTAATAGTTTTATTAATTGTTAAGATTTTGCGTAATTTAATGGGTTATTTCGAAGAATTCTTAAAGCTTATGAAAACTGGTTTTAATTTTGTCAAAAATGTTTATTCATAGTTACAAAAGGAAAATCTTAGTTAAGGAATGATTGTGAAACTGGGGCCTGTTACTTATTACTGACACCGGATGAACCAAAAAACAAACCTGTTGTCTAAATACCGAGCACAAGACATTGGAGCAAATTCAATTTTTTTAAAAACAACTTTAGGTGTGAATGTCAGTGATAATAAATCAAGACACCCCTATTATCTCTACGGTAGCTTTATCTTGATGAAACGCTTCGAGTTAAATTACTAAGAAACAAATATAATACCATAACACAAAAAGATGTAAATTAATTTTTGGGACAAAAATAAGAAAAATGACTACCAAGCGGTACCCGAGCCTGAATACTGCAAGGTTTTGTTGCTTTGATATTTAAAGTATTAATACGTATTTTATTATTATGATATTTTTCCTCTTAAATTTCATTTTACCTTATTTTTGGCAAGTGATAATTCTTTTATGGACACAAATGGCAATTCGGAGCCATTCTTGTATATTTATATTACGTTTTTATATTTCTGTTTGTCAAAAATAACACGAGATATCTTAACTATACACGTATTACAAAGACGCATTGGATAGATCGTTGTTAGACGTCAATTGTAACCTAAAATACCGTTTAAGTTTTAGTTTTCGGCGGTATGTTATTGTTATTGTAACAACAATAAACGAAGAACATAGTAATTGGTATGACTGCATAGTTTCACACACATGTGTTATGAGGATGTTTGAAGGTAGGAACCGCTGAGCTAATTACACAATTACACTTTTACAAGATTTAATTGCTTTCTTGATACCTAAAAACGTGCCTGTCAAATAAATTGATGTTTTTCTTTAAGCTTACCATCAGATAACATCTCTGTTGAAGAATGCACAATTTGCCATGTCCTTTACTATTTTATGTATAATTTATAATCACTGATATTTAAATTCCAAAACGTTTGGTTGTATTTTATATTACAATTTGTACACCCTTACTAGTTGAAATACGAAACCTTAATCAAATCGAACTCGGATGAGAACAATAAATTCCGATGTTTCAATTTTCAACAATAATTCTGAATATGCTTATTGATAAAAAAGATAAAAACATTATAATTAAAATTATTATTATTATTTCACGATTTTATACAAACTTCGCGGATCCGATAAATGGAACAAAGACAAAACTTTTATATAAACTTGCCCCGACTCAGAGAAAAAACACACGATTCTTTAGATTAGAACATAATACCCCCAAAACGCTGAGGTTTTTCAAGATAAATAAATGTATATGATCTGACCATATGGCTGTATATCTCAACTAGTAATGTTTTACCTTAGCTAAATAACATCTCTCTTTATACCTTAAACATCTTATAACGCCTTCATTGAAACAAGATTGGATAAGACATCCATCAAAACACGTTTTTACGCTTCCGGTGTTTTACGGAGCTAATTGCACAGACAGATGATATTAAGGGGGTCACTAGAATGATGGGGGTGAAATCTGGCAGGTAAGAGTTTTAAAGATTTTTTTTATTTGCTCTGGGATTTAAATTTCTATGATTCTTTGTTTAATCCTTTGATTAAGTAAAATATCCCTTGGAGGAAAAAATTATTACCGTGATGCATGACTTTTTACCAGGGTTTTTTATGTTTTGGATTTTTCGTGTGCGCGCGTGTGTATTACATCTGCTGAGGCAGCGTGTGTCTAATTAATTCATTAATTTAATAATCAGTTAAATAACAGAAATAGAAATAACTGTCAGATAACGGTTATGTTTAATTATGGAAATTATGGCTTCAAACAAGTATTTCTTCTAACTTTATGGAAAAGCATTTTGAAATTAGTGGTACCAACATTTTTTAAATTTCTGAATTTCTAAAAGGTTAAAGTCGAAAGTTTTCCTCTATCTTTCGAGCAGTCTTTAAATAAAAATAATAATAATAATTACCTAAGTACAATTATTGTACAATAATTAATCATTTATTGATTCATTAATTATTGCTAAAGAGACTGACTTTTGCGAAAGGTTGTAAAGGTAGATTTTTTTAAAGTAAAGCTTCAAAATTTTGTTTTTCCATAAGTGCATTCTCCCCATAAAGTACATTCTTTTGTTTCGTGGAGTTTAAATCTAAAAAGCTTGCTGGTTGTAAAAAAAAAAAATAATAATAATAACGGTTAACTTTAAATTGGGAAGATTGTAGGCTGGCATCATCAATTAGTTTGCAGAGTCAATTATATATCCAGTACTGTAGTTCATCAGTATATATTCCCTTGTAAAATTCCATATTCCAGGATTTATGTGATGTATTTTTTCCCAATATTTTAATAGAAGAAAAAATATAAGAAAATTTTAATAATATTTTTTATTTAAAAAGATCGTAAATTGTATTTCTGACCCGGTTTCTGGCGTAAAATATTTTCTCATTGTTTTGATAAACTGTCAGTGAATCCATAATAATTTCAACATTTGTTTCAAAGCCAATATTTTTTAATGATTAAAACATTTATAGAGTTATATTGTTTTATCAAAATGATCATTTATGAAGAAGTTTCCTTAAACGTTTCCATTGAACAACCTTTGTTCATTAATTTTCGTATTTTTGAAGAAAAAGTTTTGCAAAATCTGGATGTTATGTTATGTTATGTTATTCTACAAGTTGTCGACTTTCTGGTAAATAAATTTATACCTACTGCCGTTTTTTCACAGCTAAAAGGAATTTATTCGGTACAAGCAAAAAATAATCAAAATCAGACAAATACATTATCTATTTTATGAGCGTGTTTTTGTGTACTCTTTGATAACACTCCAGGTCTTTCAACCTGATCAGACTTTAGTTTGATTAGAAAGACAGATGATTCGTCTCCAAAAAATTTCACTTGCAGGTTTTATCTTTTTATTTATTTATTTATTTATTTATTTATTTATTTATTTAATATTTGTTTTAACATATAATTATTGGTATTTTAAAAAAAAAACACTGTCTAAATTATGAGACCATAATCATCTAAATCCTCAAAATAACAGCCTCGATAACGGCTGACTGGTCCGTTTATTGTACCAACTTATTTCTTTAGACATATATCATGCAGTACAAAAATCAACAATCGTTACTGAATGTTCTAAAATTTAATTAAATTTAATTAATAAGGAAGACATGAGATATTTCATAGACAAACCAAATAATTATGATTATCTTATAAAAACAGAATAAACCTTAAATACAAACGAATGTTGCATGCGCGCTAATACTCGAGTAAGTTGATAATAAAAAAGGATAATACCGAAGGAGTCATACTTTTAGCTAGTATTTAACAATTTACCATCTTCTGAACTAGTAACAGTCTTTTATAAGATTATGTAAACAAACTTATAGACAATCACGTGATAAAACTGATCCCTTCCTATAAATTATATTCTTTGACAGACATTTTTTACAGAAACATGTGCTCAATATTTTTGCGAAATAATTAGGTCAATCAGGGTCGGATACGATGCTGTATTCCACTCTCCTGGGTGGTTGTGTAATTTCAGATTGTTCAATATCAGTCTTTAGCACCAATATTTACGATTGGAGTTCTAATCAAGGTCTCACATTAAAACACACACCGAGATAGATTTTGGATATAGAATCATCCTGGACGCCTTTTATCTAACCAATTAAAATCTTAACCAGCTGTCGGAGTATTTTTTTTTGTTCAATCAGTACTGGTAATTCAATCAGAGTTACTAAATCAAACTCTCCCTGTCAATTGTATTTTCTATATCTAGCATCTGTTTTATCTGCAACATCAAATTTATGATGAAAACTGATGTATGAGATATAGAAATAAATACTGAATGACAAGGATGAGTTCGAGCATCTAACGTGAGTGTTAGGTCTGTCGGGTTTATATACACGCTTGAAATATTTGTTATTTCGGCTTTCGCACAGATTTTCCGTATCATGTAAAATTAAATACTTACTGCTGACAACGTGTTGGCCTAATTTGTCAGACTTGGAATATATGTTGAAAGGCAAGAATTATAAAAACAGTTTTCAAGATCAAATACAATTTCTGATCAGCATATTAACAACTTTGAAGAGTTTGATCATTTGATAAAATAAGACGTTAAGAGGCTACTGATTGCAAATAAAATGGAGACAAACTTTAATAATCACACCACCGATAAAGAGCCTTATTACCGATAAAGATTGTACCGGAAGGCGCATGGAGCTTATCGATAAACCGAGAGCATGATAACTATTGCAGTTCTTTTGAAACTTGATGATTAAAAATAAAAAAACGAAACATAAGAATCCTCTTCATTTCCCACTTTTGGTGCCAAAACAACTAAAAATAGGAAAATACTGTTCACCCAAAGATGCTAATAGTCATAACAATGTATGTTCCACCAGTGCTTTCTATGGTCTGTACAGGTCCCGAGCGCGCGCGCGTGCGTGCGTGTGTGTGTGTGTGTGTGTGTGTGGTGTGTGTATGTGTGTGTGTGACCTCCTATAGGTAGTTGGTAATGAACCATGCAATGTTACAAGTTTACAAGTTTCTTTATTTCTCTTCTTGCATACATGTACAAATTGAGAACATATACAAAATTACAAATATATTACACATAAACAATGCATGAGTAACAGCATAAATAAATAATATCAACCCGGAGGGACCGATTCTTCATTAACAATCTTGATGAATTTACATAGTTTAATTTGTAAGGATATTTTTGTGTTATTGAACAAAGCATAGAATTAAAAGCATTTGGTTTTTTTTTTATAATAAGTAGGAATATAAAGGTTTCTTTCAAAAGATAAGGCATTACAACACAAAATATAGTGATATTAATCACCCAAATCACTGTTACAAAGATTACAAAGTCTTTCTTGCCTTGGTATATTGACCAATATATGTAATTATTTATATAATATTATTAATACGATTTAGTTTGAAGTCAGGTGCCCTTAGACAATTGATGATTTACAATTAAGTAATAATCACGATAGCAAAATACCGTTTGCTTATAGAGGATTAGAGTTTGGAAAAAATGAGAAAGGTTTCCATGTGAACAAAAAAAAATATTAATAAAAAAATAAAAATAAAAATAAATAAATAAATAAATAAAAACATAACATACGGAGCAGTATCTTTAAATAATCATATAAAGCCAAGCACTCCGAGCTCAGAGGAAACAACCACTAAGAATGCGAATAGGAATTCGACCGCAATAACTTACCCTATCCTTGGGTTACTGTTTGTCTTGTTTTTTAAATATGATAAGTAAATGTGTTATATATAAAGTTTTTTTTTTCATTTACATTTATAAATTCTATAGTTTGTTTTCATTTCCATGTCATTCACTATTTTCTCCAGTTTCCTTCCATTGAAATAATACACAAAGCATTAAAATAGACTTCCCATTTGTTTGTTAACTAGATTATCTGTGCTTTATAATTATATTTTTATACAACTTGGGTTGTGGATATCATTCTACAAACTGTGATTTAGGTTTGTGTCCATCCGAAGCCTGTCTATTTGACAATCAGAGATATCGGTGATAAATCAATCATTTTGGCTTCGCTTTAGATGTTTAAATTATTTTTTGTGGTTCAGCTTTAGTTACCTCTTTTTTTAAAGTATCATCAGTTTCAAATTTAGGTTATATTTTTGTTTGGCGCTGAGGGTTACAGGATATTTTGTCAGTATCAGGGCCATAACTTAGTGGTGTATTGTCATACTGCATTTTTAAAAAAAAATTATCGTGAAATACATTCAAAAAATGCATTAAAAATGTATTTCACGATAAAATTTAAAAAATGCAGTATGACAACACCAATGTTATATTGCGTAAAACAATGTCTGGAGATCGTATTCCAATGACGCGGTACAGAAAGGTTTGATCCCTTCAAAAGAATTCAAGTTATTTTTATAATCGAATATAAGAATATATTGCACATTTAGTAATCGAATTCATATTATTTTCTTACAAAGAAACAGGCAAATTAAATGTGAATCAACGAACCATTTATTAAGAATTTTACGATAATTGATGACCGGGTGCAAAAATAGATTTTTTTTTATGTATCTTGATTTTTGTTACAACAACTGTGTACTATTCATTACAGCGTCGATTTTTACTTACCTAAAAATTCTGTGTTGATAGACCCAAATTAATTTTCCACCAAATGGCTTTACCAGAGCACCTCTATTTAACGTTCAATTACAAGTTAATTGTAGCTGAATTAGTTCTTAGTGTTTCTGTTCGGAGGAATGAAAGCTCAATGTACATGTACAAACCTGATTCAGTTTTTTATGTTGTTTTGGTTATCTTCAACATTTTTTTTTACTTAAAGTTCTCTAGATCTTTTTATTATGTTATTTTATTTTTGTTATTATTATTATTATATTATTATTAGTAGTAGTAGTAGTAGTAGTATTTGTAAAATTTTGATTTTATATTGACAAAACAACTACAGTCAAAGAATTCTAATGTAGGATAAAATCACATAGTCAATAATGGATCCCCAATGTATGGTAAATCGTACAGTCACTAACGGGTTTCCAGTGTATGGTAAAATTGCACAGTCAGTAAGGGTTCCCAATATATGATAAAATTGCACAATCAATAATGAATTCCCAATGTATGGTAAAACGCATAGTCACTTATGGATTCCCAATGTATGATAAAATCGCACAGTCACTAACGGGTTTCCAATATATGTAAAATCGCACAGTCATAACGGGTTTTCAATTATGGTAAAACGTACAGAAACTAACG
>JARBDR010000005.1:0-24793 GCA_029721355.1 Tegillarca granosa
AGTAGACAGTTATTATCGGTAGGTTGCTTGCTGAGGGTTGGTGGTTTCCTCCATCATGCTAGAAAAGATCTCCTCGAATTAAGTGAAAAATCTTTGGTGCTAAACCCCACAATTCACTTCTTAAACTTAAAACATAATTTATACATTTATTGTACTAAGGCAGTACACAAATGAGACGACTGTCTATAATAAAGTCTGAACCAATAGGCCTGTCAGTATGTCCTGAATCAATAGGCCCATCAGTCACCTGCACCATTAGGCCCGTCAATCTGTCCTGAACCAATAGGCCTGTCAGTCAGTCCTGCACTGTCAGTCAGTCCTGCACTATTAGGCCCTTCAATCTGTCCTGAACCAATAGGTCTGTCAGTCTGTCCTGAACCCATAGGCCTATTAGGCTGTCTAGAACCAAAGGCCTATCAGTCTGGTGTTTATCAAGGTTTTAGTGGCCTGGGGCAAATGTGAGAGAAGTAATGATGTTTTATATCCCAGTACAATTCTTTTAACTATGTCAAGAGGACTGTTCTGAAATAAAGGTGGAAACCAAAGTCTTCGGAGAAATCCACCACCATTCAGATAGAACTAACAAACTTTCTCATGCTTGGATCAGCCCAAAGTGGGATTAAATTCCTAACAAGAACACCGCCGAGCGTAGCATTATACGCCCGTGTTATATTGATCGAGTAGTACTATTTACTAGTGTGGCACACCTTTAGGGGTTTCGCGGGAAAGAATGGAACAATCTAGAGGATTTCTATCAGTAGAGCTCATCCACAGAACTTGCCACTCAAAAGTTTGACACAGACCTAACGGATAAGTGCCAAACCTACCAATAATTTGGTAAAGAATTGGTTACTTTAATATGGGTACGAATTCAAAACGGTACGTTAAATTGTTTTTGGATGATAGCGCCGACTTTAAACAGTTATTGTGGATTTTATGTAAAAGATAGAAAAAATATAAAAATACCGTCTTTTCCGTCAGATCTTAAACATTTTTCGGTCAATGGACGACTTTTTCGTACAATGAACTGTTATTGAACAGGAGTGCGTTAAACGTAATTGTTTTTTGGAAAAATTCATTTTTTGCATGTTTGACCCCAAAATTAAGTATGATACCGATTTTTCCCAAAAATTTCACCAAGTTAGATAGCTAGATCGCATTAGACTCCATAACCTCAGAAATTTTTAGCAAAATCTATCGAGGAGTTTTCAAGGTCCCCAAGATGCAAATATATGCTGCTAAAAAGGAGAAAGTTGTCGCCTTTATCATTTCACATCCAGAGGATGTTCCGAATGAATTCGTCACTAATCCTCTAGATTGTTCCATTCTTACTGAGAAGTATAAGTACAACTAGGATATATGTATGTAAAAATATATTGCTAAATGGATAGTGGTAGACTGCTATATAATTCATATTCATTTCCAGGAAGGAAGAAGTTTAAAATATAATGTTAGGTCATGGCAGTGTTTTCATGTGTTAAGCATTGCATGCAGGAAGATTTTAGGAAACAAATACATTTTTTGTCTGAAATGTTTTGAGAACCTTTTTTTTAACCAACCTGAAATAATTTATATCTATAAAGCTTAATTATAATTTGAACTGTTGTCGTGATCTGTGCAGTATGATAAAAAGGTGTTTTAAGTTAAAAAAGGGGCATAACTCCTCCAAAAATAATCTGAAAAAGTTGTAATTCGAACTTGCACCAGATAATAACATCGTAAATGTGTATACCAAATTTCATTTGAATCCATAAATAGTTGTAGGCTCTGATGATCGGAAACCACATGGTCATACATACAAAAATTTCTAAGTTAAAAAAGGGGCATAACTCCTCCAAAAATAATCCGAAAAAGTTGTAATTCGAACTTGCACAAGGTATTACCATGGTAAAGCTGTATACCAAATTTCATTTGAATCCATAAATGTTTGTGGTCTCTATTGAACGGAATACAAATTGTTAACAGACGCCCGCCCGCCCGCCCGGACGGACAGCACCGTAACATAATACGTCCCGTCATATGACGGGCGTATAAAAATGAGAGACATTTTGATCTGAAAACCTGTGCTTTAGACCATTTAGCCACAGAGGTTTCTAACAGCTGTCAGAACAATACTCTCTCTCTTGAATGGAATGACAATCCTCAGAGTGACTTTTATACATATACTTTACTTAACAAACTAACAGTAAGAATAATAACCTTCTTGTTTGTATAAATCCCAAACAGCATCTACAAATTCTACCACAGCTTTAACTTGGTCTCCTGTTATTTGTGGTGAGTCTTGCTGATTCTTCACTCTGAATGTATAAATTATGAAAATGCAGTCACACGTTATGAAATGACTATTTAAATCAGATGTTTACAAAATAGAGCTGAATAAATGAATACAACAAAAAAATGAGACAGGAATGACCAAACAGAAGAAGTTATTTTGTAAACATAAATAGACCAGAACTGCAAAAAGCATATACAGGTACCAGCAAATTCTGTCATCAGGAGTTAGCCATTTTTAGGTCATTAATGCATATCTAGATATAATACATAATGGATTCAACTGATTATTGTTGATCTGACCACTGTGACTGATACATTTTTAAAACAGTCCTCAACACTTTTGTTAAAAAAAAAATGTGCTTTACCTGAAAACAGACTGTATTAATAACTTGTAGCTGTTTAGATGAACAAAATTAAGGGTTTTTTTTTATAGACTCAGATATCACAGCATTTTCCTGCAATCATATATAATGAAGAATTAAAAGCATTTTTCACATAAATAAGTTTCATCTATTCTAAAAAAAAAAATGTTGAAAAAAGGCATGTCTCTCATTAACCGATTAAGACCAGGATCAGCGTGACATGTCAATCACCTAGAAAAGGTGTGTCCAGACATGCCAATCATCTAACCACTTACCCTATATATCCAGTCTCTTGTTCTGTTTCCTTTATGTTTACATAAGAAAACGGTAAAGATGTAGTTTGTTGTTTTTGCTTTTCTTTCCTTCTTTTCTTCTTCAGTTTCCTTTTCTGGTTTTTTGTCAGTCCCAGGTTACCATGTGCTGCTAATGATTCTGCACCTATCTCTAATGGCTTGTCAGAAACTTCTGATTCATTTTTCTATGTCTCCGTCTCCTTCTTTTACCATGTGAATGTGTATATCTTCATCTTTAAAGAAAACAAATTAGATATAAAGCATTTCACAAGAACTTACACTTTCTATGATATTCAGAATGGGGAATCTTTAAGTAAAATAAAAATGAATCTCCAAGATACTCCAGCTGCATTTATACTGCAAGGCACTTAAAAAGAAATGAAAATATATAAAATTTTAAATAATAAAAAGTTCTTCACACCCAAATTAACTGACAAAAACATTTCACTTTTTACAGCCTGTGTGTTATGTATAATCCACAACCTTATCAACATGTAGATTTTATTATGTATTATATCATATAATATACTGCCTTATTTTTTATTGTGCATGCAAGCAGCATTTTCATTTTGGTGTTTGTAAAACACAACATGACAAAACTCCATGGCAAATTTGATTTGGATCGCTTAAATTGTTTTAAAAGTTACAAAAAATGAAAAGTGACCTTGATCTTTGACCCAGACCTCCAAGAATTGCATTTTGCACATCATCTATTGATAAAACATTTTTAGCAAATTACATTTAAAATCTTTCAAACCATTCGTGAGATGTGAAGCAGACACAGAAATATTTTAAAAAAACTCCCAAACTTTGGTTTTCTGCATGCTTTGACCTTGACCTTTGACCTGAAGCTCAATTCATTGTGCTTCTGAATAACAAATATTCATGGCAAGTTTCATTAACCTAATCTATCCTATGGATAAGGTCAGAGTTATGAAGCTGACAGAAAAGGTTTACATACAGACAGACAAATGAGCAGATACAAAGGGCGGGCCAAAACATAATACAACTGTATACATAGGCATATAACAAAGACAAATCAGTGCTGTTTGATACTGATAGATTATCAATAGTCAGTTTTGTAAGAAAAATGTCACTTATTTAGTTTGCATGCTGAGTTGACAAGGGTGGAGTAAAGAATCATAATGTTTTACCACAGTCAAGATTATTTTATCTATATCAAGACTATCAGCCCTAGGATGGTTGAGGAAAGTGGAGTGTCTTAAAAATCCACCTACTTCCAGCAATCATAATGTCAAAAATTCTTACATTTTAATCTGCCAAATTTGACAAAAAGTCCAACACTTGCTGGAAACAGATTTAGTCTCTGTACAGTCACATCTGACTCAAACTTTGAAAATTAATATTGAGTCAATAAGGTTTTACATCCAGCCAATACTATTTAGCCTATTTTAATTTTTTTTGAAAGATCACTGGTCATAGGCAAAATTGCAGCAATGGGAAATAATGTGTAACTAAAGAGACAAAAATAGGCAATAAATCTGGGGTGCCAACCAATATCAAAGCTTGATCTTAACATATATCTCCACATAGATGCAAGGTCAAGTTTAGTTATTTTATTTAATGATGAACTTTATTTAAAATTAATAAATAATGATACATACCACCACTATCTGATAACTCTTCATTATCATTTGTTTTAACTGGTGAATGGTTGCATTGCTTCACATTTTTGTAGTCAGCTGGAGCTGGTAATGCACCATATATTTTTGGTTTTGTTGCTGTATTATTATCACTTGTGTGTTCTCATCACTGGAACCTGATGATTCATCTTTTGTTATTTTTTCTTCACCATACAAACGCTTTAATAGATTTCTTTTCAAAACTACAAATTAAATATTAATTTCAATAAAGTAGAACTATCAACTGTTCAATTAATTAAATTGTGTAATGTCTTAAAAATTGGCATTGAAATATTCTCTAATTTTAGTTGAGTGTACAATCAAATGAGTAAATGATTGTGAAACTGGTCTAGAAGACAATGCATAACTTTTTTGTTATGTACAGTTAATAACTTCATGAGTATTGATGAATTTTTCTCAATTCATACTGGCAATTACACTGAAGTTATAAACAGTGGTCAAATAAACAAGACAAGCACATATTGGAACCGCAGATCATAAGCACATGGCTTGAGATGGGCACATAATTGTATCCAGTTGTAAGGTTGATAGTTCTGTTGAAGGGTTTCTAAATTTCTCATTCATAAATTTGGAACATTAGGCAAAAGAATAGTGCTTCTTTTAGTTGGATATGTACCATTTCAATGGAATGAGGGGTTTTGTCGTTATTCTATGACACTGTAAATACGGTAAGTGTTTGAGCTCCTAACTTGAAAAGTCTGGATTTTATGTTCCAAAGACGACCAATTGAGTAATTAGGTCAAGATTATTTGTTAAATAATAAAATATCAATAATCTGCTACAGATGGGAATAGATGAACATCTCAAAGAACACAATATTTTCTCATTTACAGAAGTCTGCATTTTCTCTCACCCTAACACACTTATATGTCTGGCATGTGTGTAGGATCAGAACAATGTCTAATCATAACCTGTGATTTATTGATACCTATTGATGTCAGAAGGACATCACCTCATTTTGTCTCAGACCAAAATAAGTTACAAACTGGAACAAAAGATGCATGATTTGTCTTCCAAAATATTTATATATTTCAACAAGTTTAAAGAACTTGGATAATTTTTTTTTTTTTTTTTTTTGGTGTTGGTGTTTGCTGACCTCTTCTTCCATATTCAAAGCAAGACCATATGTAATCTCGCAAAACTCTAACAATCAATTTTTTTCTTTGGAAAACATCATTTGCCTATCAATCGAGTTTAGTCATTTTCAACAGTTCCACTAATATTTTGAGTCTGAAGCGAAATGTGGTGGCTCCTCTTCCGACACCAGTTGGTATTGGAAAATCCCGGGTTCAGTTTATATAAAAATTGTTCTGACACTATCCACACAGGCGTCAGGCATACTGTAGAGTATCCTAGGGTGGGAGGAAATTCAGACTACATAAACAATTTAACAGCTGTGTGTCATAATCATATCATAAACACAATATGAGCATCTGGTATATTGACACTGTCGGCAAACAAATATGCAATGAGATTTTAACATTGCAGTCATTGGTAGATTACATTTCACTCAAGTTCCGTGATGTCACATGTTTTGTATGTTCTTTTCTGTTACATACATCTTCACTACCAGTATGCAAATTATCAACTTTGATTGATGTATTTTCTCTAGCACTGAATGTTCGTCATCAAACCATGGCTAAAAAAGCACACAACTATATAGAGTACTTAGACCTGTACATAATGAAATCTTACTTTCATTTTTGTCCATTTGTTTAATCAAGCATCCATTAGACTAAGATAATAAAGTTATCGCCCTTGTCAACGATAGTTATTTCTGGCGGGTTATTTTGAATTGTTAATTAACGATAACGAAGGCAAACAAATATGATTAATAATTATTTATTCAAAAATAAAATTCAACATGAAATATAAAATAGAACATAACTGAAGTATATAAATATCCGATATATCAATATATATCTTGAAATCGAAAAAAAACATCGTTTTCCGGCATGTGCTCGGTTTAATATGTAAATACACATAAAAAACTTTGACGCAGTATACATACATAGAGAACGCCACATAACATAAAAGTGCGGGACACTGGACATCGTGAAAAACGCCACAAACAATGATAAATGAATAAAATATAAAATAAATATAATTAATCTTTTTCTAATGGCAAAATCACCATATTTCCTTTCAAGGTCCTCTGAGAACTTCTTACTTAAATATTTACAAATATTTGAGGAACTGGGTACAATGTACAGACTATATTTACATATATGAAATAATTTACAAAAATTGTAATTTATACAAATAATGTTTAAAAATAAAAATATATTATATACAAATATATATCTTGTAAATATACTTCTGTACAAAGTTTACAGGATATTCACAGTATATTGGTTGTAGTTCAATGTATATGAAATTATACTTGTAATTATTATTTTAACAGAATTATACTATTGGTACTTTTCATGTAATATACAATGCGTGTACTCTGTACAAAGATAATACAATGTACACTTTATAATATTATACATTTTATGTACACTAATCAATATAAAAAGTTCATTTTAAAAATCACAGTTTTTACAAGAAATTTTTCCAAATCTTTAGTAGTTCCACTAGTTCCTTGGCATCGGGTCTGTCGGACGAGTTAGCTGACCAACACTGTGAATACAAGTCCCTGTAACATTCCTCAAATGGACCACATTCAATTTCTGGGTGTTTTGGTCTTTGTCCATAAGCAACCACACCAAAGATAACAACATGCTGATTTTCTCCTGAATATGGAGTTTTTCTGGCTAACATTTCCCATAATGTAATTCCAAAAGAGAAAATGTCTGCTTTCTTAGTAGGTGCTTCACCTCGTAACAATTCTGGAGCTCTATAAGCAAAGGTGCCTGTAAGGGCCGATCTCTGTGTCGGACTTACCAAGCCTTTCTCATTGTCAATCTTTTGAGAACATCCAAAATCACAAAGTTTGCAATCCCCATCGGCAGTTATGAGAATATTTGCTGGTTTTAAGTCTAAATGAACAACAGATTTATCGTGTGAATATTTCAAAGCACTTGCGATCTGGAGACTAAAACGAAGTCTTCTTTCCTCGCACAGAATTTCACTATCATCATTAATAAGACTCTGTAATGTTCTTCTACCTGCTAATTCCATGACAATCCATGCACCATCATTAAAGAGTTCTATAGACGTTGTAGCTATCGTGCGGACGATGTTTGGGTGCTTGAATCCAAGAACTAACTGTTCAGCTTTAAAACTTTCTAAATGTGCTTCTGGATTCTTGGATATTTTATGCATCACTTTGACAGCGACATCTTTCTTCTGATAAGTTCCTTTATAGACTGAACCAAATCCGCCTGATCCTAATAAATATTCCAATTCAACTTCAGACTTTGAAAGTTTGACATTGTAGTTTTCTCTGGTTCTTGGTTCTGCGGGCACTTTAAATTCTGGGCTACTTGACCTCTCAGAATTAATTGGCATACCTCGCTGCGTGAATGATCCCCGACGTTTTAATCTCAATGCTCTGTACTTGCTAAGAAAATGTTTGAATTTCTTCAAACTTTTCAAACTCAAGTTTAGCAGTGAATAATTTCCCTTTTTCGTCAAAATTTCAGATTTAGTAGATTTTTTCACCAACATATTTGCTTCTTGCTTGTTTTATCAACATTTACAAAACAACTGGACAATGATCGACGTTCTACTTACTGGTGAGTACTTAGTCAGTGGTCAGTTCCGCACGTGCAGTTATATAGGTATTCTTAATAACCTGTAAATAAATAAATATATATACGTAAGTAAAAGAATACTCGTGCAATACACAATAAACACATTACGTTTGATTACTAAATAAAAATGATAATTTTTTTTTAAAATCTGAATTATGAAATGGAATGACTGCGAAAGTTACCTACCCCAAAAGATTTTATTTTAGTTTTTGAAATGACTTGCAATAAAATTAACTTGACTTATTAAATCGAACTTTTGGAAAACAATATGAAGTACATTTTATGTTTACTTGTATATATATCTGTCCTAGAACGAGTATTTGTCCAGAGGTAGTATTAATTAACCTAACCAGATTAGCTGACAGATTTAACGGATTAATCCTCATTAATTAACGAAGTTTTAACAATGCTTGATTGGTGTTATGAAAACATCTTCCTAATTATTATTACTTAATAACGTTATAATAAATAAATAAATAAATAAATAAATAAATTTTTTTTTTTAAATCTATTAATTGAAAAATTAAAAACAGAACTTAAAAGATAAAAATAAATATAATAAACCAAATAACTTTTAAATTTTGTATGAAAAAGAGATTACTCATATATTACTTTTTTATAAAGTATTTAATTTATTTTTAATAATTGTGTATTAGCTAATTTTTAAATACGATATTGCATAAAAATTTTAAAAACAAGAAAGCGGCATTATTATGAAATTTCCATATATATTATTTATTTATTTAGTTTAAATTAAATCTTAATATTAGTTTTAATTTGATTTTTTTGAAATTCATATATTTCTGTAATGAATAAAAAAGATATGCTATTTTTCATATACTTATATACGTTGTATAGCAAGTCATTTATACAGCTAAAACGTAGTTTTCATACCCTAGATATCCAAATTACTGTTATAATTGACACTGATACCAAAATTTTATTAAATAATAGTTGTTAAATTTATTTTTGAGAAAATTCTCAGCAGTATATATTTATATATATATATTTCAATTAAATTTGATGCTATTGACTTATTTTTAAAACATCAAATGGATTATTATTTTCAGATATAATTTTTAACTTGGATAAAAATACATACCTTAATTAGCTGTCAAGAATATATCCAAATGTCTTTTCAGAAAAAGTGTTGTCTTTTTCAGTTATTAATGTTGAATTTTGATTTTGATGATGTTCGAAGCTTGATTGAATTAATTATGTAGTACAAGCTCCAAGTCAGAAAATATATACCCAGTATGGTCGAGTAAACATCTAATTAAAAAAGTATACTTCAACTTAATTAAAACAATATTAATTTTAGCCCGGGAGTATATTTAAAATCAATTAAAATTTGTAAATGCCCCTAAAACAACATATGATCACCTGTATCTCGTTCAGGTAGGTGTGAACATGCCCAAATTAGGGAATGTCCGTACTCACTATATGAATAGATTGAAATATGTTTTTACACCTTTCAGTGTTAATGATGTTTTAATTATACCCATAATGAAGTAATCTGTAAACTGTACCTTACAATAGAATGTTACTAAAGACGTAAATAAGTTATCCCTGAAGCATATTTTAGCACCATTTATGATTTGTTTCATTCAGGAATCAAAAATATTTTTATTGTGATACTTTTTATGAAAAATAAAATAAAATAAAATAAAATAAATTAAATAAATTAAAATAAATTAAAATAAAATAAAGTAATGTAATGTAATGTAATGTAATATAATATAATATAATATAATATAATATAATATAATATAATATAATATAATATAATATATATAATATATAATATATATATAATATAATATAATATAATATAATATAATATAATATAATATAATATAATATTATATTATATTATAATGATATAATATAATATAATATAATATAATATAATATAATATAATATAATATAATATAATATAATATAATATAATATAATATAATATAATATAATATAATAATATAATATAATATAATATAATATAATATAATATAATATAATATAATATAATATAATATAATATAATATAATATAATATAATATAATATATATAATATAATATAATATAATGAAATGAAATGAAATGATAAGAAATAAAATGAAATGAAACGAGCATCATGTTAGAATTGTCTTATGCTGATTTTTGAATGCAATATTTTAATAGAAATCCTAAATCAGCACATATTGTCGCGAATTGTAACACCTGAAAATTATGACATATGCGAAATTTTGAATATTTATTTTATAAAAACTCCAAATTTCGCATTTGTCACTCCACTGATGCTGAAACCCCCATCGGTTTTTTGTTTTTGTTTTTTTAAATTCTTTTATATACAAGTGTCATGTGCAAAATTTTTAATTTTTACAAAAAGAAATATTCAAAATTCTTCACGTACAGAATTTTGAATAGATGAATTCTTTTTGCAAAAGTTCAAAATTCTGCATATTAAAATAGCTATAGCAGTTGAGATTCATTCATTTATTCATTCATTCATTTATTCACTCATTCATTCAGTTTTTGTAACCTCGCCAATGTAAGCTCTTTTATGGCCGTGTCGATGGACACAAAACGTTAAACTTCCTTCGGGACATAAACTTGTTTATAAAATGTAATTGTTTTATAATTCCCTGCAATGTTTTATATACAACTTTTTGATTTATTAATAGATTATCATATTTATCAATTTACCATTATTTTTATCTTTATATTTTTAACTATTTTAGTTTTACATTTTGTATTTCGCATTAATGCTGAAGCCTAAACGATATCTTGCTCACTATAACAATGCTATTTACAGAATAAATTGTTCTCTCTCTGTGTATTTTCTGTACTCTTCACAGAATATTCTTCCGTAAATCTTTTTTTAGCAGATTGCATGGTTTGAATTATGTTCTGATCAAACAATTTTCATTTTTTTGACTAATAAAGAGAAAATTGTGAAGTAACTTGACGTGGGGATGATGTGCCCAAATGGTGTTTTAAGTTTTGATTACAATGTCACGTTAATTCTTTTGAATTCTTATGAAATAATAATTTTAATGTAGCACGTGATTATTGTCATGTCCTATTTTTAAACTGTACAATTTCATACAATTTTAAAAGTAGCACATGGAATCTCTGGTAAATGTTGGAGATGATATAATCTCGATATGTTTCCGATCGACTTTTTATTCCTTCGCTTACAAACTTTCTTCAGAACAACCATAAAATTTCTCTCTGCCCGCCGTCCCACTACCCACCCCCTCTCTCTCGCGGAATAAATGGACGACAAAATGAAAGTCACGGGCTTCGTTTGCATTTTAAATTGGACTTAATGGTTGCAAAACGATCGGTTTAGGGTTTAAATGAACGCGCACATAAGACCTTAACAATGCAACTAATAGAATAAAGAAATCATAGTCTTCAGTCAAAATAAAAAATTTAGTGCATGATACATATGCAAGTCCTTCTAAAATTTATAAAGGTACGGTTGAAAACTGACGACCAGCATACAATATGCATCTTTTAAGAAAGAGATGATTTTGTTTAAACACAAACCACATACATGTTTGAGGTTATTCGATTAATGTTTTCCGACACTCATGGCGAGGATAAATATTTTCTGCAGAAAATTGAACTAAATACATGTAGATAGATAGATAGATAATTGGTGTACAAGGATATAGATATTTAATGATAGCATACTACATCACTGCGTGGATTTTTTTTGTAAAATCAGTCAACAAGCCAATCAGGGACAACCTATCTCTAAATTATTTTCATAACGTATAGTTTATAGGGGTTGAAGGTTTCAACCATGAATTGAGACTGTGGAGAGCTCAAACCAAATCGTCATCTACGTTAGAGAGTGAAAATGGGATTTACGTTCCAGTTAAAACTAATTGGAAATGGCAAAAAGTTGCTGATGCGACGTTAAACAACATTATGTACAGCCAATCAAACAAGTCAAAACTAAAACGTGACTTCTATTGTAACCCAGCAATGCAGTTTTTTTAATGCACTGCCTCCTTTTAAACTATCATTTTTTAAAGGATTCATTCGAAAGATTTTTAAAAATGTCGAAGTGCAAAATCCCTCCAGACAGGAGTGAAGAGAATGAATGTTTCACACCACAGTTATTATTCCTTCACCTTGGGGAGTGGAGAAAACCATCGACCATCAGCAAGCTACTGACATAGTTTTTCAAAATGGACTAGGGAAGTTAGAGCTGTAGTGATCGGTTAACATGCGCCTTACAAATTAAAGAAACACTCATCAGAAAGGAATTTGAATAGCATTTGAGTATGTACATTTAGTTTCAATGTGAATGAAGTTTCGTTCACAAGAAAACATCTTATTGAATTCTCAAAGGGACTGAATTAATGTGTTAGTCATTTTAACATTTTTATCAAAGTTTATTACTTTGGAAACAAAGCGTCCGCCTCGAGAGTGGAAGGTTGTAGGTTCAAACCCTGGCCAGGTCATACATAAAACTTAAAAACTGAGATATTGCTTCCCCTTGCCTGGCACTCGGCATTAGGAGAACAGAGTATCGATCACGGGAGTGGTATACTTGTCTGCATTATACTTACTGACTGTGAGCAAGCATCTAACCAAAAAGTGGCCATGAGTGTGCACTAGTACACGGCAGTTCATAATACATACTCCCACATCTGTGCACTAGTACACGGTAGTTCATAATACATACTCCCACATCACATGCATACACGAAATTGTTCTAAGAATAATCCATAGAGATTATAAAATTGCTCTTGTCACGAAAAGCTGAAAAATGCTGATACGACATTAAACAACAATACAACAATTACTATGGAAAGTAAATGTGTGTGTATATATATAAATATATATATAATATATATATATATATATATATATATATATATATATATATATATAATATCATGATTTATGTCATTTTTGACATTCATTTAACTTTTATTATATATCAATTCCTTTTCTAGCAGTTTAAACCCATAACCTTTGACTTAAGAACCATAATTTCCTTTTATCCAACTTAAAGGATCAGTAATATATGTAAAAGATTACTAAGTAAGATCCAATTTGGTAACATGCACTTAAAATATGACAGAAGCTACTAAGTTCAACATTTCAGGAGCAACAACTTCTACATGCATTATCATATAGTTAGGAAACTTTGTACCTTTTTAAATTTGGTCATGCTGAACTTTTTAACAATGTTTTGATATTATATATCTCTTAAAATTTTGTAGAAAATAGCCTTAAACTGCAAAATTACAATCTAGGTCATGACTTTGAACTTTGACCTTGACCCCATTTTGAATGTTAGTTCAAGAAAAGTCAAAACTGAAAACCTCATGTCCTTATCTATTTATAAAGTCAATTTATAACAATTTGAAGCCATTTTCAAAATTTTAAAAATTAAATGCAAAAATGTGTAACCTAACTTTTTAACAAATTTCACAAAATGAACAATTTATAAGCTCAAGACCCTAGAGAAGCCAAATATCACATTAGATTTGTTCTCCCATCATCGATTTCAGAGAAGAAGATTTTTAAGTTTTTTGGACCCATAGGTCACCTTGACCTAGTTTTGGGAGCCACGACAATGTCACAAACAAATCTGAATTGCACTGGACCATATATGCATCTGACCAAGTTTCAATGAAATCTACCCTGTAGTTTCAGAGAAGAAGTCGAAAATTTACATACAGACTGACACACAGAAAGTATTTTGATTGCAATAGCTCACTTGAGCCAAAGGCTCACGTGAGCTAAAAATGATTTGATGACCTTATTTAAATTATGATGGAAATAGTAATACAGAAAGTAACAGAAATAAAAAAATAACAACTGGTTTGTATCAAAATGTAATGATATTTAATTATTGATTTAACAGTTATATTTGACTAACATCTGATTATACTGATGTCATTAATATTTTTACAAATATACCCTACAAAAACTACCAATATAGAATTACTGATACAAGATATATAGATATCTAACATCTGAAACATGATGACAATGTTAGTATATCTACTTATATACCAGAATAATACCATACACTACCACAGCTAGTATTGGATACTGAAACATGATGACAATGTTAGTATATCTACTTATATACCAGAATAATACCATACACTACCACAGCTAGTATTGGATACTGAAACATGATGACAATGTTAGTATATCTACTTATATACCAGAATAATACCATACACTACCACAGCTAGTATTGGATACTAAGACTATCATATAAGTAAAGGTACAGTACAATAAGTACTAGTACTAGTATACCTAATGACAATTTTCATCCTCAGTACAACCAACAATATTAATGGAGATAAAATTTTACATCAGTCAAAGATTACAAGTATATCAATAGTTATCAACTGCAAAGAGAGAACCTTAATGCTTGAAATTTATAAAATTACATCTGTTGGAAGAATCGATCACAAGTTTTGGAGTTGTGCATTCTGCCTGCCAAAAAAGTGGTCAATTGGACATGTTCATAATAAAAGAAAAATAAAAAAATTCATACAGTTTGCTATCACATTGCACTTGATACAATCTTTTTTTTCACATAGTGAATTTATTGATAGCTACTCATTACAGTATAATATTCATGATACTTGATACCATAACATAGATTTCAACAAATTCATGTTCAAATATAACAACACACATTTACATTTAGATTTCAATGAAACCAAGTCTCAACAGTTAAATTCAAAAATATTAATTTTATAGAAGTAAAAGAATTTTATTATAAAAAATAATTTTAACATAAGAAAAATGAAAGCATACCTATTACTATTAAGTATCAATGAAAATGACATGTTTACATGTAAAATGTAACACAAACAAATGATAAATGCAATTGATACATTAACAATAAAATGAGTCATTGAATAATTTCACATCTAACATTTAACCATTAAAGATTTAGTTGAAGAGAGAAGGGAAAACAAAAAGACTTTCAATGTATTGGTAACTTCAACAAAATAAAAGGGGGCGGTGGGGGGGGGGGGTAGGACTTTTAGTTCCATTTTTAAAAACAGAATTTAACAATGACATTTCACTTTTTTTTACCGGGGAACAACAAAAAAATTTAAAGTCTTAAATGCTAAAAATATTGCATTTATATTGTTTGATACATAAGTAAAAACATGTAGACATTAAAAAAAAAAAAAAAAAAAAAAAAAAAAAAAAAAATAATATATATAAAATAATAATAACAAAAAATGTAAAAACAAAAACTGATGAATAAATGTGTATTGTTAGTTCATTACTTATGTTATTTCAATACATGTACATTATATATCCTTATTGCAACAGATCCCATTATTACACTGAAAGTTCAAATAATTCAGTAACATATAGCAATGTGCATGTACATGTGTGCATCTATCCTTACACTGGTAGCCATGGTAACCAATGATCATCTTGACTAACACATCATCTAGTTGGTTGCTATAATAAATGCAGACTTTCATAAAGGTTTTTACGACACTGTAGTCTATAGGGATGATTCATAATAATCAAGTATTATACATATAACAGTCCGGTGTTATAAAACAAATTCTGAAACGCATGAGAAAATACACAAATTTTTATTTCAGATACATGCAATGAAACTAAAACAAATTGTAGCACTTAGAAATTGAATTTAATATTTTAAGGTTTTTAGAGTTTTGAAAACTTTATTAAATTCAAAATGGTGATGAGGTTGATGGTTCCGAGATGTTTGAATCTTCAAATGTCAATTGGCAATAAGGCAATATGTTAGCCTGACATACTTGGCAGCCTTTCGAGGGCTAGTATGTTAACCTTCACTATCAAAGACCACTCAGTCTATTATAATGGTACAAACCCAACCAGAACAGGGGTACTTGCTAGGTCAAACCTATAGCAGTGAAATGCTTAAGTAAGAAGACTAATGTCTTCACCATGGCAGCTACAGTGAATGACAAAGAAAGACAACATGGGCCAAAAAATTATATTCAGAGGTATAAAATGTTAACATTTCATGGAAGTGTATTGCCTCAAAATAATTACTAAAAGTAAATCCTTTCTAAGTACCCCAGTACAAATGCAACTTAGTAAATAAACAATTAAAACAAATATAACCCAAATATATACAAATATACCTATTTTGTCATGGTGAAATAAAAAATTCATTACCCAGGCACCTATTATACATATATCCTTGTAAAATGATATTCAAACATTAATTAGTAAAAATCAAGTTATGGCAAAATAATCTTCTGAATTTTCAGGGTTTTTCATAGGAGCAGACAGAAGTAATTGCATGATTTTATAAACAAGCTTGCGAAAAAAACTTTAAATAATACCAACCATAAAAATGATTTTAATGAACTCTAGATTTTTGATAAAACTACAATAGTCTCTTGAGAAACCAATAACTCAATCCCGATCTGCATCAGGGGCAAAAAAAAAAATCTACATTTTGACCTCCTGACCTTAATCTTTGACCTACCTACATAACTAAATTAAGCATGTGACATCTTCTCTTGTTGGTAAATATTTGTGCCAAGTTTGATCAAAATCCATTAATAATGCTGGAAGTTATTATGCTGACAAAATATTGAGAGGTAAAGAACGATAGAGAAAAGGAGATGGACGAGGATTTCTATATACCCCTAGAATTTGTTTACAGAGGGCTATAATTAGAATACACAAATATATGACATGAAAAATAAATAAGAATTAAAATTACATGTATTACTTTATTTCACATACTGATCATTTTAAAATTAAATGGCTTCACATCAAAAATAAATATGAGGGCCAACAGATTCTTAATGGTGAATTTTTATAACTTATAATATCAATGATTTAGATTGTCCATATGCAATATACAGAGGTTATGCACTATAATTATGAAATTTTGCTGACATGAGTAATTTAATTACATCACTTTAAAACTGACAGAATTTAAACTCAGGTTGTTCATACATTATATATATGTATGTCACATTTTTTTTTTTTCTAAAATGAAAGAGTAAAACAAATTCATTAATTGCATCGTAAAGATTTCATACTGTGCAATCATACTCTCTAGTTAAATGACAAGATCTTCACACACTCATTCAGTAAAATTAAGCATCAGCTGGACGTAGTTGAAATAATTTGTCTATAACTGTTTCATCAGCTAGCGTAGAAATATCCCCGACCTCCTTGTCTCCAACTGCAATTTTTCTTAAAATCCTCCGCATGATTTTTCCTGATCTTGTTTTAGGCAACCCTGGTGCCTCCTGAACAAAGTCTGGTTGTGCAAACGGTCCAATTTTCTCTCTCACTATAAATGTGGAAAAATATGATTGAATTAATGTCAACTGTGAATTTGTATACATCATCAGACCCCTTTTATACATTGTCATTTATAACAGTTAATACCATATTGAATATTACTCAGTAATTGTACATGTGTACGTTTGCTCATTTGGCACAAACAAATCCAATACATGTACATATGTCTTGTAAATGTACTACTCTCGTGACTTCTTCAATCAATAAGAATGGAGTCTCCCTGTCACTATTTTGTAAATACTTGAGATTGGTATCAAATATACGTGTATAAAATTAATGACTCATAGGTTTTATATAAAATCAAATAATTCTGAGCCATTAGACAAAATAGTTTGGGCTTCTAGTGAAAATCTCGCAGGTATCCTACAAATCTAACTTACTTTGAACAGGTAATCATTCTAAATTCATTAAAAAATAACTCTTGTGAATGAAAAAGTTATGTTTTTTTTTTAATTACTATAATGTTGATTAAAATGCATTTACAATACTGATCACCTATCAAATGGGATTAAAATTATTTCTCGACAATACAGGTGATTACAACTGGGACAGGAGTTTAATGTGTCCTGGCTCAAAATCTAGGATGTCTTCACGATCTTGGACATATAACATGTATAAAAACTTGAAGTTGACAAAAACGGTCCCCAAAGTATCAGTCATGTGGAATTACAATGTATATGATTTAATGTTTTCTCATGCAAATTTACAAGTGGGCATAAAATTTATGTAAAAATATTATGACAAAATATTTGAGCCCTAATTCAGTATAAACAAGACTCCGTTCTTGTAAATAAACTTTAAGTAATTAATATTTAAGTTGTCTCTTACCTTTATTCTTGAGCTCTACAGATAAATCTTTACTGAACGAAAATCCCTGCAAATACAGATCATTTTACATTATTTAATTTTTTAAATCATGATTGTGTAAATTTTATAAGAAATTTGTTTGTTTCTCCACAAAATAGCTTTTAGCTAACTGCTGTATGTGTATTTAACTAAATGCATGAGGAAATTAACTAAAAGACATCCTTAAACTGTGATCTGTAAATACATGTCCTATCCACATCTGTGGAAGACAGTTAAAAATAGGTTCCCATGTCTTTGAACTTGATAAAAAAAGAAGTCATATTGTATAATTGTTTTGAATTTTGCAATTTCATAAAAGTTTCAGCAGAAAAAAAATGGATCTTTTTTACATTATATCCCAGATGAATGAGATGTTCCTGCATATAAACCAAAACTTAATTTTGACAATGTATTTCTTGTATTTAACTTCAGAGGCAACAGGTAAATAGCAGAGAGAGAAAGAGAGAAGAGAGAGAGAGAGAGATAACTTAAAAATTTTCGTATAAATTACAGAAAAAAACAGCTAGAATTACTTGTTAAAATATTGTAAATACAAAAAATTAACAAGTAGTTATTTTCTATTGTCTTTATGAACTGACAAACTTGCAATGTATAATGGATGTCTCAAAGTTTTGGCTTTTTATGCATACAAGACACTAATTTTAGTTTACAAATTTACAAGAAAAAATACCAACATGTAATTTCTTGTCACTGGATCCTGTCAACAAGGATACGACACAAAGACTAGCTAAAATCTAAAATCATGAATGGTAAGAAAAACCAACATGTCAAGAAAGAAACCGAATTAATTTTCCAAAACATTGTTAATGATTTTACCTCTTTGAGTGTTACAAAACAGTAAGTACATTCTCCCTTGATTTTATGTGGGTGAGATACGACAGCTGCCTCAGATACTGCTGCATGTTCAACTAATGCTGATTCAATTTCGGCTGTACTTAACAAATGTCCTGACACATTTACCATATCATCTATTCTACCAGTGACCCAGATATAACCATCAGCATCTTTCTTGGCTCCTAAAAATTAAGATACACATATAATAATTTATAAAACCTGCTCTTAAATATAGTTAACACTTTGACATTGTTTCAGAGAGACTAGATCATAACAAAAAGTCTATAGTTATTAATCTAAATAAAACCTGTCTTAAACCTAAGGAGAGTGCTAACCAGGTCTTCACGATGATATTTGGCAAAAAACGCGAATTCAAACCTCATTCACACGTTCAGTGTACCCTTTGCTGACTGCGGATTGACCACCCTCTCTCATGAGTTCTGACAGTACTCAATTATAAGGTAGCTGGACTGAAGCAATGTGAAAATAAATAAAACAGTCTGGCTTTGGCTTAAACCAAGGACTTTAAGAAAGATCCAGCTTTCTTAAATGTCTTTGTCAAGCCATGTGTACAAATGTGTAAGTAAGTTCACTCACCATCACCAGTACAGTAATATCCATGAAATTTTTTGAAATAGGTTGTTTCAAATCTCTCATGGTTACCAAAAACTGTCCTCATTATACCTGGCCATGGTTGTTTGAATACCTGAAATTAAACAATTTCAAGTCAGATCTAATATACTATAAAGATTTGTCAGAAGCACAAAAAGCCTGCATATAGTCTTTCAAAAAAAAAAAAAAAAAAAAAAAAAAAAAAAAAAAATCCTGGTCACGTAAACTACAAGCTTCATCATAAGATGACAATGTTCATGGCACTGGTATGACACAAGCTCTTTTGTACATTTTACATGTGAACTAAACATTAGAAGATTTCTTGGTAAGTGCCTACTCATGTTTTTTTCTACAAAATAGAAATGAGATTATATTTGTATGGAACATCTACTCAAGCTCTATACTTAAACCTTTAACTTATGCATCCTTATTGTCAGCTGCACCTCAGGTCATATTTATTTGAAGCAATCTATAACTTTTGATAACATAAGGTTAGTCTACTTACCAAATAACCTTCTTTTCCAGCCTCTGTGATTTCTTTACCTTCCTCATCTAAAAGAGCTGGTACTATTCCAAAGAAGGGGAATGTCTACAAAAAAAATATATACATGTACCGTATATCGGGAATTTTTCGCATGTGTCTATTTTCACTATGTTCGCAGTGAAAAAAAATCGCTGAAAACCCCCAGCGAAAATTTCACTAAGTAGTTGTCCATTTAACACTTCCATACGTCATGTTAATTGACTACAGTTCTATACACCTATACTGAATAGTGTTCACTCTCGTCTTCGGGTAATTAAATTCTGTCAGTTTTGCTCCAGCCAATGGATTTAAGCGTAAACAAAAGTGTTAAACACTTTATGAAAAGTGAATTTGAAAAGTGGTACGCCGATCAAATTTCCGAGGAACTAAAAAAAAGTCGAGGACGTCAAGAAAGTTCAAGTGGAGTTATCTCTTACTGTCATGAAATCACTAGGTGCAAAATGGATTGTGAAAGCGTACAATTACATCCGTGGTAAAAACGATATAACTGTTAATGGTTTCATGGAAAGTGGAATTTGATGTTGTCGAAAAATGTAAATGAATTTTTGGAATAAATTACCTGTATCCACCATTGCGATTGAATTGTGAATATGCATATGCATACGAGTTCTTCCGTTTATTAACTGATTAAAGTTGAATACATTTGTTTAATGTTTGTTGTCTTAATTTACTTCCCGTATTACATATATATGCTCAGTATAGTCGAGAATTTTTCGCGCTGATATACCCATAACGTGAAAATTACACACAGTGAAAATTTCATCTGCTTTTTGTCTTTGAAATCACGAAAAAAAGCCTACGCAAAAAATAACCAATATATGGTATATATAGAAAAGAACAACAAACAAGTGATTAAATTCATGTAAAGCTAAAATTATCTTGATTGGTTTTCTAGTCCAAAGTACATTTTTAAATGAATACAAACTGACTAAATTTCAAACCTTTTAGAAAACTAAAATTAAATGACCAGGACCATATGTTATGCATGATTACAACATATCAAATATTGCAATTATTTCTAAGAACAATTTTTTTTTTTGCATGAAATTTCTGGACAATGCTTTGGTATTGTCATGAATTTGGCATGAATTTTGCAGACAATTCTATGGCACAATCAAAACTGAAGAAAAGACTTTCAACTAACACAGAACAACAAAATTGCAATTACATGTAAATACTACTGCTGACCCTGGTTTGGTTACCGTGGCACCAGGAAGAGGAGTGATAACATGACCTCCCTAAAACAGAAAGTAAAATGAAAATCAGAAATTTGTAGTATAATTAATTGTACATGTACTACAATAGTCAGTGCAACCACAATAATCACTCAATGTACTTAAAAGAATAAACATACAACAAAATTGTATATACATTCACTCAAATATGTAACTCTAGATTCTTTATGGCATTAGACATAAAACGGAAACTGGCAATTCTTTGAAAACATTTTTTTAGGAATTCAGAGTGTAAGCTCAAGATATATACATGTAGTAAAAGATTATAAAAAACAAGAGGCCCATGGGCCTTAATGCTCACCTAAGGATATGGCCAACCTGAGGATATATCCAAAATCATTTGCAAAAACATAGCATATTCTAATATACTGCCTACAAAAAAGTTAATAGTTTTTAGGATAATTAACAATTTGAGTCTTTTTTATGCATCTATGACCTTGACCTTTAAACGTAAGACCTTGAATCTTATATCAGAATAATCACCATATCAATTCCTACAATATTCTTATATACATGTACATGCCATACAAAAAGTTAATAGTTTCCAAGATAATAACAAATTTCATTCTTTTTATGCACCCATGACCTTGACCTTTGAACGTATGACCTTGCGCTACATGTCAAAATGATCGTCATATCAATACCTACAATATTCTAATATATATGCCTATACAAAAAGTTTATAGTTTTCAAGCTAATGCACAATTTTAGTTTTTTAGCAAAAAAAATAACATTTCAGGGGCAACAACTTATACATGCATTATCATACAGTTATGAAACTTTGTACCTTTTTACATTTTGTCATGCTGAACATTTTAACAATGTTTTAATATTATATATCTCTTATAATTTGGAAGAAAATAGCCTAAAACTGCACAAATTACAAACTAGGTCATGACCTTGAACTTTGACCTTGACCCCATTTTGAAGGTTATTTCAAGAAAAAGTCATAACTGAAAACCCCATGTCAATATCTATTCATATAGTCAAGTTATAATAATTTGAAGCCATTTTACAAAATTTTTAAAATTAAACGCAAAAACGCGTAACCTAATTTTTTACCAAATTTCACAAAATGAACAATTTATAAGCTTAAGACCCTAGGGAAGCCAATATAACATCAGATTTTTTCTCCCATCATCGCTTTCAGAGAAGAAGATTTTTTCAAAGTTTTTTTGGAACCATGGGTCACCTTGACCTAGTTTTGGTAGCCATGACAACGTCACGAACAAATCTGAATTGCACTGGCCCATATATGCATCTGACCAAGTTTCGTTGAAATCTACCTTGTAGTTTCAGAAGAGAAGTCGAAAATGTAAAAGTTTACGCCACGGACCCGGCGACGACAGACAAATTTTGATCAGAAAAGCTCACTTGAGTCTTTGGCTCAGGTGAGCTAACAAGCTTGGGCTTTATTTTACAATGTAATCAAATCCCCACTTTGTATCAAACCAGGTAATGATTTGGAATTTATTATGTAAGAGTTGCCATAATGATAAGGCTCTTCAACCTCACCTCATACTTTGGTATGGTACAATTAACATAAGTATTGAGAGTATTATATGTTGATATTTTGACTACATGTACTAGTCACTTCACATTCTCATGAAAATGTTTTAACAAAACCAGTATGTTACCGTTTCTGTTTGCCAAAATGTGTCCACTACAGCACAGCGTTTATTTCCTACAACATTATAATACCATAACCATGCTTCTGGGTTGATTGGTTCTCCTACAGTACCAAGAATCTTCAAAGATGTTCGTTTATGTCTGAAAAAAAAAATTGAGCAAATTATCCTTACTTGGAATACATTTTCATATACACATTTTTAAAATCATTGCTTTCTATCAAGTGTCTTTTCCTGTTCTCGACTTTAACATCTGGAAAACTCAAGTGTAAATGTCAAATGACATTCAGGTTATCAACATATTTGCTTCAATGTTGATACACAAGAGTTGTTTTAATTTGTTTTTCTTGATTATTACATACAGTCAAACTTCGGTTATTCAAACTTCTAATATTTGAATACCATAAGTTATTCCAAGTTCCCAGTAGGTCCTGACCGCCCTGCACTATAACTTCTTATTAAAATCCTTTTTTATTTAAACTACGTAATTCAAATACCTAAGATTATTTTAACCTAATTTCACAGCCCTGCTTTAGACTTTTCAGCGGAAATATACCCCAAAAAATTCAAAGTTGACATTTTTATTCATTTCTAAAAAGAAACTACTCTCACTTCTACATTTTAATAGACGAGTATGGTTTCACCTTTACCCCTTGTGTTACCCAAGCGTAACTGACTGTCATTATGTAGACATGTGCACACCTTGTATTGTCCAACATGAGCCAAGTTAATTATTAATCGCAAGAATTAATCGTACTTGTTCAATCAAACAGTATTTATAATCCCAGGTGTAACAGAAAATGAGCTGCAAGTGTGTAGTGATATTCAAATAAACCATATGACCACTGTTACCATCATCAAAAAAAAAAAAGGACATCTGAATATTTAATTAATATCTTTATATAGCATGCCATGATGGTCGCGAAAATAAAAAGAAATTATTATTGTGTAATGAGGGACAGAGACAGTTTTACACCTTATTTGCATTTCAATTCTAGAAATTATATGAACCTGTTCCTTTTTGTTTCTTTTGAAATTTTGTAAATCATTAACAGTGTATTGTGTGCATAAAGAATGGTGTACTCCATCTGGATTACTGTTCTTACTTTGTGTCATATGTATGTAATACCACGCAAACTTGATTTCATACCCGATGATATTAAATTTTGATTTTTATTGAAATAAAATTATATATCTTTTTTAATTAAATCAATCATGATAGGTCATGACATATTATTCATTATAAATTGACACCGATAAAACACTTCCAATATGCATTATGATACTGTTGTGTTTTAAGATAACGTACTGTGGATCGAAGTTTGAAGTTCACTAATTCGATTATTCGAACCCCCCGATTATTAGAACCTAAAATGAAGACCCTTCAACTTCGAATAATCGAAGTTTGACTGTACATGTATTTTAAAGGTATGTTATTTGGTTG
>JARBDR010000006.1:0-16367 GCA_029721355.1 Tegillarca granosa
TGTTATATATACCAAATACTGGATATTTTCTTTTTAATTGAAATTCGGTACGTGATACTAAAGGTTTCTAAAATTCCCATTAAAATTGTTTACTATTGTCAAGTGCATGTTTTTCAGTGTCAAGTTTTATATTGCATTTTTACCTTTGAGGAATGTACAATCAAATATAATATTTGTAATTTACATAAATGATACACGTCTTCAAAGAGAGCTTATCGTGTAAATAGAATTTACACTTAAACGTTGCCCTCTGTTCGCCTAATTTCAAATCTCAGTCGGACAGTTCATAGTGTTAAAAAGTTTGTTAGTTCGCTTGTCAAGGTCGGTGGTTTTCTTCGGGCAGTCCGGTTTCCTCTATCATTCCTGACCATTAGTGACCGCGTCGATAATTTAATTAATTATTTAATTTAATCTATAATATTGTGTTAATTTTTTTAGACACGCATACATGTATCTTGATACAATGATGTGGTTAGTGGTGTATTGCGTTCCAGTCAAGATTCTTTAATTTATATCGACGCGGTCACTAATGGTCAGGAATGGTAGAAGAAAACCGGACTGCTCGAAAAAAAAACCACCTACCTTCGGCAAGTGAACTAACAAAGCTATTCTGATAAAAATTGATTACCATTACCGTTTGGAATTTGCTAATATGTTTTGTTTGATTTCTTAAAAAGCAGAGGACATCGCATCATAACAGACTTGACATGGATGAAGATGTGAGAAATCCAGCGGTATGGTTATATATTTATACACTTTTTTATCCACAACTTATGTTGTTAACTTCAGATGTATTGTTCGATATCTGCGGCTTTTCTTTGTTGTGTGTATTAGTTATTTGCGTTTTGGAACACCTTCTCTTGATCATACCTGAAATCTAAGAAATTAAGGTTTTAGAGAATTTTAGATTTCATCAAAGTTTTTTTCATTGAGCAACTTCTATGATTTCAATTTTTGTTTTGTTCTGAAATATAATATAATTTATTACTTATATATATATATGACTTTCGAAAAACACAAATCCGCAGTATCATACAAACACATATTATCACGTGACTTACGACAAACCATTACACAAATGTTAATACAAGTAAGATACCACATTTTTTTAAAGTAACGGCTGCATCTGCATCGTTTACTAGTATTTCAGGAAAAAGGTAGCTATAAGGTGGCAATTAAAAGCACACTCTACTTAATAAATACATCTCACCCTCATTTATTATTATTATTATTATTATTATTATTATGCACTTTGAAATTGTAATTTCATAAAAATTCAAAAGTAACACAGGATATGTTATTATTATCTACCATGTATTTATTATTATTGTTTATTTTTTTATTATTATATACTTATATGATTCATCGTAAAAGATGTTGAACGACAAATAATTTTCGATTGACCGGTATAGCACCGCCTCTTTAGGAGAACCAGCTGACGAATCTACAGCACTACATACATTACTCTGGATAAACGTGGAGTGAACAACAACGCGCTCCCGGCGGAGGAATACTTAATATTGCAATGTACAAAGAGAACAGACATTACATGTATTATAAAATAATATTATTATCTGTGATAACTTAAATATATAGGTCACTGTGATCTGCTTAATTTGAATACACTCCAATGCTTAAGTAAGGTTAGTTACATGTATGTCAGCGTTGTGCAAAAAGCAAAGGTTTGAAAATGCTTTCATTTTGCTATAATGTTATGTTGTCAATAATGAATATAATTCGGAAATATAAAGAGACTTTAAAATGCAGAGACAGAAGGGTTTCTAAAAATGAGGTAAGCAGCTTTTGTTACCAAAATTTGAATCAAAATCTTTTAATAACAAAAACATTTGAAAGAATGCAATTTCGTCAGTAGCTTATGTAAATTGCTTCAATACGACATCACGTAACTATTAGTATTGTCATATACCATTTTTGAATGTATTTTATGATTGAATTCAAAATTGTTAGTGACAGTGTTTTGGAAAGACAAAAATCATAAGTTTATCAAAAGTGTACAATAGTCTTACAAATTGCATATTTGTGACTGCAAGATACTTCAAGCAATGTTGCTAAATGGTAAATGATATATATTATTTTGTTTATATTTACTTATATATTTGTCATATGCTGATTTTTGAATACTTTTTTCATAAAAAAGTTTAATTAACAATTTGATTGTTAATCATTCAAAATTAATCGCAATAAAATTGTAAAATTGTATTGATCATGATTAATTAATAATCTAAAGTCCGTGTTCAATTTCACTGTCACGGCTCATACTTCTACACACCATACATGTAGATGCTATTCTTTAACGATCATCCAGAATAAATCCATTTCATTGTGTCTCATATCTTATTTAATAAATGTACTAGTATTTTCATTGGTGTTGACAACATCGACATGGTACCCTGGCGAACCCGCTGGTTATGATATTTTTATTATTATTATTATTATTATTATTTTATGTTTTGAAAAGTAAACCGAGCCAAAAGTATATCAAAAACTAAGATATTGCATTGATTATTTTTTTCTGTCTATGTACATGTATTTTTGCAAAGGCTTTACGTTTTTCTTAATTGTTTCATAATTTTGACTTCAAATTATATAATTATAATAATCTTTTAATTTAATATTCTAGTGCGATGGAAAATGGTTTTAATTTGTTTTTATTGTCAATTGCAGCAGAAATTATTGTTGTAAAAAAAAATTATAACATTTTTGATTATTTAATCAGTAACTTTTTTAAAACGGCTTATATTTCGCAGATTTAATGAATTGTTTTATACTATTTTGTTTAGTTTTCAACTTATTTCTAGGATTTACGTTTAGTAAGATTTATCTCCCTTACACCGTTTTCAATTTTTAGGCTGAAAAAACGAGGTATGGTAAAAAGGACAATGCGTTAATTTTATTGTTGTTGGTGCCTGTCTTGTTTATTCCATAGCCGTTACTGTCCCGAACGTTCGTCCTCATTTTTGTTGTTACAAAGTTTAAAGATTAAATAATATAATTTTTAAGTCTTGCCCTTTAATTCTATCATCGGCGACATTTAAAACGTTCCAAATGTTGCTGCTATCACGAACCATCTGAATAGTAGTTATGTACATCTATCTTGATTTTAAGTGTTGATTTGAAAGGAAAATCAATCCATAATGAAATGAATATTATGTGTATACATGTATGAATTCGCCTATACAAATTGTATTAATGTACATAAGAGAGAGAGAGAGAGAGAGAGAGAGAGAGAGAGAGAGAGAGAGAGAGGAGAGAGAGAGAGAGTTTCGCATTATTTTAGATAGTATATCTTGCAATATTTTTTGGAAATTAAATTAAATTAGCCTACATATAAACTGATTTTGTGCTTTTGTTACTGTGATGAAGTAAAAAGTATTTCCGCAACTATGTAATACGGACTTTCCAATAGCCGATCAAGAATCCTGTTATAAAAAAAATCATGAAAACACACGTACACGGGCAGTTAAAGATGAAGAAAATGCACTTGATAATGAAAAGGAATTGTAATAAAATATAGACACAAACAAAATGCTGGCTACATTAGAGATTACGCCATTTGAGAAATTCAATTCAATTCAATTCAATTCAATTCAATTCAATTCAACTGAACTGAACTGAATTCTAAGCGACATCAAACGCATGGATTTTTTTTTTTTTCATTTTCAAAAGCAAAATCATTACACACGTGCATAATACCGAAATTCAAGTTCAATGATAATGAAATTATCTTATTTTGTTTTTGACAAGACTTCCATGTGCTGATTTTGAATTTTTCATTGAAATAATGCATTCAAAACCAGCACATGACAAATAGCAAGGCTAAATAGATATTGTGTCCATAGTAACCAAAACACTGCATTTAATATAATGTTGGATTTTTTTAATGATATAAAAATTTACATGTACATAAATATGATATCCAAAATATTAATCAGTAAAATTTGCAATTTTGTAAATTGCATAAAATAAGTTTGAAAAACATATGTCATATTATAATTTTTTGAATTTTTCTGAATGAAATATCTAAATAATTAAAGAAATATTATAAAAAATTTGAACATTTCATTCAGAAAATTCAATAAATTTATATGACACATATATTTCAAAATCAAAATGTTTGTCGGCGAAAAATAAATATTGTAGCGAACATCAGACTATCCGTATACATGGAAAGTCCATAATCTGATTAATTTCTGATAGGAATCACAAGTATTAGAAAAGATTTATCAATATTTTTAAATTAAACAATAGTTACCTACATGTTTGTTTTGTTCAATATGGCGAGAACAAACAAAAACAGATCCATGTTTTTACTAATAACAAGACCGGTATTGTGCGAGATTATCCAAACTTTGTTTAATTAACCTTTTATTCTGTAATGATTGGCTCTCGTGTTTTTATTCGACGGAGACCCGTTTACTTTAAATGTAGACAGCTAATACTCTCTGTGTTTATCGAATTAAGATTTTTTTGTTTTTTCTTAAAATCGGAATCTGACATGTTTTGAGTGGAAGTACTTTTTGTCAACAATTATTTTGGTATGTTTAAACGATCTAGGGATTACTCAAAATGGTCCTATAAAAGGGATTTCTCATAGAGTTGTTACATTTAGAATCTAGACCTAGAATAATCTATATAGCTAGTTAAATTCAGCAAAAATATATAAAAAATTTTCTAAATTTAAATATTTTATTTAAATTTACTTTCACTTGTTAAAGTCCGAAATCATGTCAGTCCCAGATATTTGTAGATTTCAAGATGAAGGTAAGAAATTTATTTATTCATTTATTCTAACTTATTTATTTATTCTCATTTACTTATTTATTTATTCTCACTTATTTATTTATTTATTTATTTATTTTTCTCATTTTCCTTATCAAGTCATTTATTTATTTTAATAAAATTGATTGTTATCGTACCACATTTGAAAAAAAATTATGATTTATATTTATTTCTTCCTTATTTTTAATTCATTTAAAAAAACAAAAAAAAAAAAATGAATTACATTACATTTCTGACCCGAGTTTCACAATTAAAAAAGAATCTTAGGTTTCTCGCTATTAAATCTGACAAAGTTTATCAATATTTTATAAAACCACAAATCAAGAGAGTTTCATTAGAATAAAGACTTTAAAAAACAGAAAGCAGAATTATCAAAATGACACCTGAAATTGATTAATACCTTGACTAAAAATTTATTTAAATTTCAAATTTGTCAAATTTAATTAAGGAAATCATAGTTAAAAATGATCGTGAAACAGACCAGGAATAATTATCAAATTTCTTTTTTACACTTAAAATAATCTCTTCATATGATGGGTAAAAATCGGAAAAATTTCAGTCAAGTAAGAAAATAAAATTCATTTTTAATTTTAAATTATTTTCTACCTTTCAGGCGATTTTTGGTCCCAAGAGAAGAAGAAAGACCCGTCTGTAATGTTGTTTAAGGACCGACAAGGACTGACAGAAGATTTAAAATACGTAATTTCCGTTCCAGAGCTATGTGACGTCACGTTTTTGGTTGGTCAAGATCGTCTACCAGTTTACGGTGTACGAGCTGTTCTAGCTACAAGAAGCAGGTATGAGGCTATGGCTTTAAACAGTAAAATAAAGAATCGCATCTACAATTATCATAAATGCTTAACTGATGTCTTCAATACACCTTGGGACTGTTGTAGTTGGCAATTAAATTGATGAGAGAGAGAGAGAGAGAGAGAGAGAGAGAGAGAGAGAGAGAGAGAGAGAGAGAGAGAGAGAGGGAGGTACTTTGTTGATAAAAAGTTATTTTTAATTTTTAGTACTTCAAGTACATATTCCTTTACAACTGAAAAAAATTAATTACTCTTGTTACAACTCATTAATACCTATGCTACACATTTTATACATATCCATTATTTATTTTTTTTTTATTTTAGAATGTTTTATCAAATGATCTTAGCAAAACAGGGCGAAATGAAGTCAAATGTACAAAAGAAATCATTGATACAGAGAACTGCACGGAAAATATATAAATTTTTAAGCAACAATGACAGCATACAACGTCAGTCTGACTTCATTCCTAAAGTTACTATAGTGATAGAAGACTTTGATGCACGTGTTTTCGAGAGAGTTATACGTTATGTTCATTCAGGAATAGTAGCCGTAGATGTCCAGAGTGCAATAGGTAGGTTAAATCTCTCTCGGTGTTTCACACGGAAGTGATGTTTTTGTTGAAAAATTACATCGCATGCGAAAAAATCCACTCATAAAAACTTCCGGTTTCCTCTAGAACTACAGAATTACTATTTTATAGTTATCGCGAATGCGCATAACGATTTTAGTTGAAACTACATTCATGTGAACGAAATATACCAAAGTTAATTAGATATGTTTTACAAAAGTTCTACACCGTCACAAACACAATGACACAAAGAGTAGTTTATGTTTTTTTTAACTCATTTTAAACTGAGATTGCTTTGTCAGTTTTTGAAACGAAGATTTTATCAAAAACAAACTAACGGTTAACATGATCAAAACAATATGAGGTTTAACTGTACACTTTTTCAGTGGATAATAAATTAATCTTTTTTTATATTTTTAGGAATGATGAATGCAGCTCAGGTATTTGAGTTTCCGGAACTAGGAGAAGCATGCTGGGATTTTGCGTTAAATTGCTTAAAACCGGAAACATTAATTCCACTTTTGACATCCGCAAAGAAATACAGCCACTTTAGAGGAACAGGATTGTTGATGCAAAAGGTAGGTTAAACAAATTGCAATTTTATATTAAAAAAAAACCAAATTTGATTGTCAACAAAGAAAAAAGGCACTGAAGAATTATTTTATTCCATTGCAAAACCAAAATCTTAATGTTTTTTAAGTATCTAAATCTTGTCTTGCGTTATTTTTCGGTGGAGATATATTTCGTATCACATTCTTAAATAAAATTTGCACATATAAACTCTTAAGATGAACCTCGTTACTAACCAATAAAGGTTGTTCATCTAAGGATTATATGCCGTGACGTATTTTCAAATAATTGTTGTTGTTGCTGTTGTTGTAATATTGTTTAAGATGTTCACGACGAAAGCAAGGTTATTGATCTTTATGGGTTAATCTAAGAATAAGTTCATACGTATGCGTTTTTTAATTTAATCTGACTCTCATGAAAAACATTTGTGGTATTTACTAGTGTAATGAGTACCAACGCAGATTTAAAAATTCATGATATAAGGAGATTTGTGAAATCGATGGTTTTCTCAAGGTACTCCGTTTATCTCCACATAATTGTTTCGATATAAGTGAAAGGATTATGACTTTTACGAAATTTATGTATACACATGCTATCCACGAAAATTATACATTGGCATGAAATGGTACAGATTACATTAGAAGAGACTTTTATTAAAATTATGTGTTATTTAAATTATTTCAGGTATTTGAAAAAATACACAGATCGCCGGAACTAGTGCGCGCCTGCCAACATATGTGTATGGAAGATCTTTTGAGTATAGACGAATATGTAATGGAACCGTAAAAAAAAAAACAACGAGTTCCATTTGGAATCTAAGTGCTAAACACCTTTTATGTAAAAGTGCTCGTTTATAAAGGAACCGCTTAAATTTGTGCTGTAAGAAAATACAGAATAAAATACCAAAACGAATTACAGACATATGAATTCAGAAAGTGTCAAAAACCAAACTCTTTAAAGAGAGCTAGGGACATAGAAAAGTATAATATTAATAGAATTTGCCAAAATTATTTGCTTGATTTGTCATGACTATTTTACGCAATATACAAATCTTTTTTCTCACAAAAGTTTGTAATTTATATACACCTGCCATGTTTAGTAATGTTTGTACATAAGAATAATTGTAAATAACAATAATCATTGTATAGTGCAATATTGTACCTATGGTTGGGTACAGGTTTTTGTGTTTATATTTCACAAATTGTACACATGTATATTATTAATTTATTTATTAAATAACATTTAATTCCATCAAAGTGTTAACTGTTTACTCGCCTGGCACTCAGGATTAAGAGGACAAAGTATTGACTCGTTCAACTGGTGCCAGAGTAATGTGACTGAGGAAATGAGACGTTTAGCTGCGGCATGCAAACTTAAGACCTCAAGATAAATTCTTAGAGATTTATAAACTTGCGCTCGTCGCGAAAAGCTGAAAAGTTGATGATACGACGTTAAGCAGCGGTACATGGCATACGGATTTAACAATTAATTCTTAAAGTTAACTAAATTTGCGCTCGTCGCGAATACCTGAAAATTTGCTGATCCGACGTTAAGCAGCAGTAAAACAAATAAACACACTAACCGGGGGCCTCGGTGGCCGTGTGGTCTAAGGTGCGCGCTTACGGATCACAGCGCCTCTCACCGCCTGGGTTCGAATCCCACTCGGGAAAGATCCTAGTGTGAGAAAGTTTGTCAGTTGGCTTGCCGAAGGTCGGTGGTTTTCTCCGGGCACTCCGGTTTTCTCGACCATCCCAGAACAGACCGCCTCGAAATAAGTGAAAAAACCTTGACTGGGGCGTAAAACACCATTACTCCACTTCATTCCACTCTAACCAGATTGTCAGTGTTTTGTAAATATACTTCAATTTTGCGTTGTAATGATTTAACCAGAATAGTGTGTTCGTCAAAGGTTTAGGATGTCGGATAATTGGTAAACTGAATAACCCATAAATCTATCGTGGTGTCTGCTGGCATACACGGTACTTGGACCAAAAGAAGCAGAAAAAACGCACGTGTTCTTCATGATAGGATGTTTGATCTAAAAATGTAAAGGGAAGTGGAATGGAGTAATGGTGTTTTACGTCAAAAGTCTATAATTGATATCGAGACTAGGATAGTGGAGAAAACCAAAATACCCAGAGAAATCCACCGACCCATTCGGCAATCGAACTGGCAAATTTTCTCACACAGGGACCTGTCGGAATGGGTTTCAAATCTAGGGGGTGAGAGGCACTGTGATCTGAAAGCGCCCGCTTTAGACCACGTATCCACAGAGGACCTTCGGTTTTAGAAGTGAGATAATCGGAAAATCGAATAGCTCATTCATCCGTCTTAGTGACTTCCGGTATAGCACAAACAAGAACTATTTTGCGTGCTGTTAATTACAGAATGTCTTAATCCAAGGAATATAAGAAATTTTGTAATGGTAAGTCTTACTGAAATCGAGGCGATCAGTTCGTCACGGTAATCACGGGTTATATAATACGGACAATGTCGTGTTTTTTAACTCATCCCCCTTAACCACCCCCTCCCCGTGAAAATCATCCCTAAGTCCAGTTTCACAATCATTCACTCTTCTAAATGTACAACCAAATCAAATATTTTCATTGTTTTTTCAACAATATTTTTAAAAGAATTGAGTTTAATGAGACAATGCTGTATTTTTTTTTTTTTTTTTTTTCAACAAACCAACACGAAATAATTTAAAAATAACATTAAATATTCAATTTAACTGTGTAATGTCTTAGAAAATTGAATTAAAATATTCCCTAAATTGAGTTGAGTGTTCTCTCAACTGAGTAAATGATTGTGAAACTGGGGCCTGTTGTTCAGTGTGTAATCATGATTACATTATATTGTAATACAGACCATAGTTAATTTAACTGATAATATTTCGTCGCTTATGAAACAAACATGTTAAATAAAATATAATTTTTTTATCGTATATCAAACAGTGTTTTTTATAACATAATTATCTATAAATCATACTGGTTTTTAGCATTGTAGTAGTATATTGAAAATCAGCATTTGATTTAATTTTTACATTCATTTAATGTTTTATTGATGTTGAATAAATATATCATCAAATATAAAAAATAGAGGTATAATTATATGTTTGTACCAAAGAAAAAAAAAACACAATATGTATTTTTGAAGAGAAATTGGCATTTGAATTTGCTACATAAATGCTACAGAAATGGTACACATTTTCGTCGGTACCATTACATTGAACACACTTGTACTTATAAGTGGATACACCTTGTAATCATGCAGACGAGGAAAAAATATTTTAAAATGCAGTCGACTGACCAATCAATAAGTCGATGAGGAAACAAACTGACCACAAGTCAATATTGATTTAAATAAATACGAAGTTTACCGTTCTCATTTCTCACCTTATCAAAATGGCTGACGAACGACCAGCAGGTAAGGTAGACGTACATTTTCGATGAATTACGAGTTGTTTTACAATTGTGACCACGTGCACTTCATGTACCGCGATCAAGCAATTTTTAACACCAGAAATTGGTCGTTATGCTTCAATTATTAAATTTAGAAGTGACCGCGTTGCTACATTTCAACAATGTACATGTACATTGGTGTACGTACCGATTGATTATTTACATGTTAGCCATGGCAACGTTAAATAGTTAAAGTTTTAAAGTGCAGGTCGGCTCGACACAACGCGGGGCAGTTTTATTTGTAATTTTTTTTATTTACTAGTATTTTTTTTTTTTGCATTGATACTATATTATTCTATTATTCTTATTAGTATTTATAATAATAATAATAATAATAATAATAATAATAATAATAATAATGATAATAATATTAATAATTAAATACACAACAAAAATTTATTTTTTTTTTAAAAATAAATAAATAAATAATAGAAGAAAAAGAATGTCTTTCATATATTTATGTCTGCAAAATGTTTATAGGTTCTTACAAAGTGTCCCAGGGTCAATATTTGCAAAACTAGAGGTAAACAAAATAATAATTTTATTTATTTATTTATTCATTTATTTATTTATGTTGTATAGAACTATACAAGGCACCTGCTATATTGGCACCGTCATTTGAAGAACTACAAGGGATTTCTAATGATCTGAGACTGAAATGTACAACAGAAGAGATTGAAGCTTTCCAAGGTAACTAAGATCAGTGTTCTTATTTATCATGACCACTACGGTAGCTTAGTTGGTAGAGTGCTCGCTTCGTCAATGGGAGGTCGGGATTCGAGCCCAGGTTGAGTCTGACCAAGATTTGAAAATTGGTAGTTCTTGTTCTTTTGGTTCTAAATGGATAAATATTGCATAAATTTTGAACTTTCCATTATTGCTTTAAAATGCAAATAAAATGATGTCAGAGGCGTTATGCATTATAAACTCTTTGAAGAGATCAAGGTATAGGGGCAATGGTCTCTAAGCAACCATGAAAACAGTATGGTAGCTCAGTTGGTAGAATGCTAGCTTCGTATGTGGGAGGCCGGGGCTCGAACCCGGGTCGAGTCAGACCAAGACTTGACAATTGATATAGTGACTCTTTTTTCACCAAGCACTCAGCATTTAGATATGAAAGTCACGGATTCCTTCGGAGCAGACCTTAACAACCTTAAATGCCCCTTTGTCACGGTAGGCGTGGCACGCTAAATGCCCTCAGCGCAATGTAAAGATACAAATTTCTGCCACTTCGCCTATAGCTGGTGACGTCTCGATATAAGTGATATATTCTTGCCTTGGACGCAAAACTCCGTTCCATCAAATCAAATCAATCAAGTTATCCCTTTCACTATAACTTCAGTGGTTATGTTTGACGCGGTATTGTAAACAACAGTTTGTATTTTATATTCTGCATCAAAACGTTTGATTTTTAAGAGTTAGTGAAAACAGGATTCTAGGTTTGTTTGAATTTTTTTGGTTTGGATGAATGTTATCAGTTATCTACCAGGTGAACTATTTATTACTGCGTCCTCTAAATGCTGAGCGTCAGGCGAGGAAGTAATTATATCTTAAATTTTCAAGTCATGTATACTGGTGTGAAGCTAGCCCGCAATTCTAGCCCGCAATTCATTTAAAAACCGCCAGCCCGCAATTCTATTTTTTGCACAAAAAGCAAATATCTCATACCCTTTACCATTAAGATCAACAGTATGAAATCAATATAACCTCCAGAAGAAGAAAATACCTTTCTATAAAAATCACCTGTACATTAAGACCACAAGACTACGTTTTAAACGTAAAAACAAAATATTACACATCAGGTGTCAGACGCTTTTCCCCACCTAGGCCTTTCTGTCACAGATTAGTCTATCCAAGAAGAAGATTTGGTGAAAATTTCAAGAACCCTAGACGGGTAGAACAGTTCTAACAAGAGCTCAGAAGGCAGATACCCCCTCCCGAAAAATGAAATTTTGAATAAAGGTTAAGATTGAAGTAGCGTATCTGGCGTCAGACGCTTTTTCCCACCTAGACCTTTCTGCTACAGATTAGTCTTTCCAAGTAGAAGATTTGGTGAAAATTTCAAGAAACCTAGACGGGTAGAACAGTTCTAACAAGAGCTCAGAAGGCAGCTACCCCCTCCCGAAAAATGAAATTTTGAATAAAGGTTAAGGTTGAAGTAGCGTATCTGGCGTCAGACGCTTTTCCCCACCTAGGCCTTTCTGTCACAGACTCAGCTATCAAAGAAGAAGATTTCGTGAAAATTTCAAGAACCCTAGAGGGGTAGAACAGTTCTAACAAGAGCTTAGAAGGCAGATACCCCCTCCCGAAAAATGAAATTTTGAATAAAGGTTAAGGTTGAAGTAGCGTATCTGACGTCAGACGCTTTTCCCCACCTAGGCCTTTCTGTCACAGACTCAGCTATCCAAGTAAAAGATTTGGTGAAAATTTCAAGAACCCTAGAGGGGTAGAACAGTTCTAACAAGAGCTCAGAAGGCAGCTACCCCCTCCAGAAAAATGAAATTTTGAATAAAGATTAAGGTTGAAGTAGCGTATCTGGCGTCAGACGCTTTTCCCCACCTAGGCCTTTCTGTCACAGATTAGTCTATCCAAGTAGAAGACTTGCTGAAAATTTCAGGAACCCTAGAGGGGTAGAACAGTTCTAACAAGAGCTCAGAAGGCAGATACCCCCTCCCGAAAAATGAAATTTTGAATAAAGGTTAAGGTTGAAGTAGCGTATCTGGCGTCAGACGCTTTTCCCCACCTATGCCTTTCTGTCACAGACTTAGCTATCCAAGTAGAAGATTTGCTGAAAATTTCAAGAACCCTAAAGGGGTAGAACAGTTCTAACAAGAGCTCAGAAGGCAGATACCCCCTCCCGTATCTGGCGTAAGACGCTTTTTCCCACCTATGCCTTTCTGTCACAGACTCAGCTATCCAAGTAGAAGATTTGCTGAAAATTTCAAGAACCCTAGAGGGGTAGAACAGTTCTAACAAGAGCTCAGAAGGCAGATACCCCCTCCCGAAAAATGAAATTTTGAATAAAGGTTAACGTTGAAGTAGCGTTTCTGGCGTCAGACGCTTTTCCCCATCTAGGCCTTTCTGTCACAGATTAGTATATCCAAGTAGAAGATTTGCTGAAAATTTCAAGAACCCTAGAGGGGTAGAACAGTTCTAACAAGAGCTCAGAAGGCAGATACCCCCTCCCGAAAAATGAAATTTTCAATAAAAGTTAAGGTTGAAGTAGCGTATCTGACGTCAGACGCTTTTCCCCACCTAGGCCTTTCTGTCACATATAAGTCTATCCAAGTAGAAGATTTGGTGAAAATGTCAAGAACCCTAGAGGGGTAGAACAGTTCTAACAAGAGCTCAGAAGGCAGATACCCCCTCCCGAAAAATGAAATTTTGAATAAAGGTTAAGGTTGAAGTAGCGTATCTGGCGTCAGACGCTTTTCCCCACCTAGGCCTTTCTGTCACAGATTAGTCTATCCAAGTAAAAGATTTGGTAAAAATTACAAGAACCCTAGAGGGGTAGAACAGTTTTAACAAGAGCTCAGAAGGCAGTTACTCCCTCCCGAAAAATGAAATTTTGAATAAAGGTTAAGGTTGAAGTAGCGTTTCTGGCGTCAGACGCTTTTCCCCATCTAGGCCTTTCTGTCACAGATTTAGCTATCCAAGTAGATGATTTGGTGAAAATTTCAAGAACCCTAGAGGGGTAGAACAGTTGTAACGAGAGCTCAAAATCTACTTCTGAAAAAAAAAATTTGAACTTTTTTTTAAAAAATTTAATCATTTATCCAGTTTTTGTTTTTTGTTTTCTTCAATATGCTCGTGATGGAAATGTTTTTCTGACGCAATGTTCTGAATGAAATCGGAACATTGCTTAAAATTCCTTTTACTACAATTGTTATGTTTGTATTTATTATGATTTTGTAAAAATTATTTTGAGTTAATCGAAAAAGGCTTTTTTTATCTTATAATTTTGTATGTGAATCTTTTTTTATAAAAACCAAAGTTGCCTATATTTATTTGATAATTATTTAAAGATCAATTACAAGTTACTAAATATTAGATATGACTTTGCAATTTTGAAAAGGTGAGAGGTTCTGAGTTTCGCTAAACAATATAGCTTAATTGATTAATTGATTAACTATCGCATTATATTTACGACGTAAGGAGTTGAGGTGTACCATGCATTTCCTATTCTAGGACCAATTGTATTTTATGATGGTTGACACATTTCCAAAATTTTTGAAAATTAATCCAAGAAGATCCCAGTTTTCTTTGATAAAAACAGGAATATTTGTGGATACAGAATGGATATCATTTAATGTTGTTCAGGGTTAGTTGACCATCTTTTTCTACAAAAATGGTCTTTTTAGTGATTTTTAAAATTTTCGGTATTGTTGCCAAAATGTTTGCTCCATTACAAAAATGTTCAATTTATGCAACCACAATTTATCGATTCTATAAGAACTACTTTTTATGCATATTGATAAGTAGTGAACTAGGAACTAGGAACTCCTCGAGATATCATCATTTAGCTTAGGGAAGTCAAAAACGTTAATGTTAGACGACTCAAAAAGCAATCACGATAGCCTACTTTGCTAATAAACAGACAATCCAATGACCTTATCCCGCTAGGATTCTTTAAAAGTGGATATAATATACACGTCTTTTCAAAAATATTGTAGTCTTTAAGTCTCCTGCAAAACTTTTGACCTTGACCTTTCAACCTCTATCGTGACAGCTAAATTAACGCTACAAAATGTTAAAGTAATTCAGATTATTTACCACTTTACACAAATTTACATATATGGTAGTAAGAATCTGTGACCTTCACTTTTGACCAATGACATTAATTTATATATCAAAATGATTATTTATAAAGTATCCACAATATATGGATCCTGCTCTCTTACACTGAACATATTTTACCTTAAAACATAGAAGAGCGCGTAACCGAAAACATCCGAATTATAGAAAATGTGATTTAAAATCTATAAGATTTTTGAATGGCGCGAGAAAATATAATCGAAGGCACGAAAACCATGGTAATGTCATCTGGGCCTTCAAAAGGGTGTATCTTAATTTTTAGCTTTTCAGACAAGTACCCAATCCTCCCATTCACATAACTCTGATAATGTGTCAAAAGGAAATACTCTCGTCTCAAACTTAAGTCTTATGTCTGACCTGACCAGAAATTGAACCAACATCAGAACCTCCACCCCGCCTCAGAGATCCGCGTCTAAACCCCCTAGGCGTTATTTAATTGGAGTTGGGTTTGTGGTCTTAGGTGCCAGCTTGCGAATCACAGTACCTTACATCTGTAAAGTTAGTTCCCCTGCCATTTGTTTAGTTTTTCTAATTGCTGTATTCCATTTTACTATGAGTACTCCAGTTTCCTTTACCATTTCCCAATCTGATTACCTTAATACAGTGAAATTATCTGCACCAGGGTCCTAAATACCATCAACATAGCACAGCATAGCATGAATGCCAACTATTTGAATGCAAGCTTGCAAGGTTCCTAATCTTTTCTCAGTGACAGCTGTAGTGAGAAAATGTGTCATTTGCATAATGATTGCTGTTACATGTTAATGTGTATCTCAAAGTCAATGCTTAGAATAGAAAAAAGCTAGTTTCTGTATTAACACAAAGATTAAGAAAAACAATACATAATTTTTATGCATGTTTTGATAATTTCCACAAAGAATGAACACTCAGTAATCAAAGTTTAATGAGAAATAAATATTAATATATTTTAATTACATCATGCAACATTTTCCAACAAAAGGGCTTCTTGATTCATCAAGACAATGAAAAAAAATTGCATCCTCCATTGGTTACAGACCTCAGTCATGAAATGACAGCCAAAATTATCCAATTTTGGCCATATCACCTTTAGTGTCATGCACCCATATTTCAATAATTTTTAAGTTACACCAGGAATGTTGATACTTTAAAATCAGAAGAATTCAAACACTATTTCTATACTGAATTTATGACCCAAATGCAAATTTTCACAAGTTTAGCAAACATTTTATACCATGGCAACCACACAGAAAATTGTAAAATTTTACCTCAAAATAGACCATTTTCATGGAATCTGATGGTCATCAAACCCCGAACTACATATAATGGCACATATTATCCCTAATCCTCAAATATTACTTTTT
>JARBDR010000007.1:0-65396 GCA_029721355.1 Tegillarca granosa
TATTATGTACACATGTCGTTACGTTATGTGGACATGTCGTTACGTTATGTACACATGTCGTTACGTTATGTGGACATGTCGTTTCGTTATGTGGACATGTCATTACCTTATCTTGTCTTTATATTATGTACACATGTCGTTACGTTATGTGGACATGTCGTTACGTATGTGGACATGTCGTTACGTATGTACACATGTCGTTACGTTATGTGGACATGTCGTTACGTTATGTACACTGTCGTTACGTTATGTGGACATGTCGTTTCGTTATGTGGACATGTATTACCTTATCTTGTCTTTATATTATGTACACATGTCGTTACTGTTATGTGGACATGTCGTTTCGTTATTTGGACATGTCATTTCGTTATGTGGACATGTCATTACCTTATCTTGTCTTTATATTAAGTACACATGTCGTTACGTTATGTGGACATTCGTTTCGTTTATTTGGACATGTCTTACGTTATGTGGACATGTCGTTACGTTATGTGGACATGTCATTTCGTTATGTGGACATGTCATTACCTTATCTTGTCTTTATATTATGTACACATGTCGTTACGTTATGTGGACATGTCGTTACGTTATGTGGACATGTCGTTTCGTATGTGGACATGTCATTTCGTTATGTGGACATGTCATTACCTTATCTTGTCTTTATATTATGTGACCATGTCATTACGTTATGTGGACATGTCATTTCGTTATGTGGACATGTCATTACCTTATCTTGTCTTTATATTATGTACACATGTCGTTACGTTATGTGGACATGTCGTTACGTTATGTGGACATGTCGTTACGTTATGTGGACATGTCATTTCGTTATGTGGACATGTCATTACCTTATCTTGTCTTTATATTATGTGACCATGTCATTACGTTATGTGGACATGTCATTTCGTTATGTGGACATGTCATTACCTTATCTTGTCTTTATATTATGTACACATGGCGTTACGTTATGTGGACATGTCGTTTCGTTATTTGGACATGTCGTACGTTATGTGGACATGTCGTTACGTTATGTGGATATGTCATTACGTTATGTGGATATGTCATTACGTTATGTGGACATGTCGTTACGTTATGTGGACATGTCGTTTCGTTATTGGACATGTCGTTACGTTATGTGGACATGTCGTTACGTTATGTGGATATGTCATTACGTTATGTGGATATGTCATTACGTTATTTGGACATGTCGTTACGTTATGTGGACATGTCGTTTCGTTATGTGGACATGTCATTACGTTATCTTGTCTTTATATTAAGTACACATGTCGTTACGTTATGTGGACATGTCGTTATGTTATGTGGACATGTCGTTACGTTATGTGGACATGTCATTACCTTATCTTGTCTTTATATTATGTACACATGTCGTTACGTTATGTGGACATGTCATTACCTTATCTTGTCTTTATATTATGTACACATGTCGTTACGTTATGTGGACATGTCGTGACGTTATTTGGACATGTCATTACCTTATCTTGTCTTTATATTATGTACACATGTCGTTACGTTATGTGGACATGTCGTTTCGTTATTTGGATATGTCATTACCTTATCTTGTCTTTATATTATGTACACATGTCGTTACGTTATGTGGACATGTCGTTTCGTTATGTGGACATGTCATTACCTTATCTTGTCTTTATATTATGTAGACATGTCGTTACGTTATGTGGACATGTCGTTTCATTATGTGGACATGTCATTACCTTATCTTGTCTTTATATTATCTACACATGTCGTTACGTTATGTGGACATGTCGTTACGTTATGTGGACATGTCGTGACGTTATATGTATATGTCATTACCTTATCTTGTCTTTATATTATGTACACATGTCGTTACGTTATGTGGACATGTCGTTTCGTTATTTGGACATGTCATTACCTTATCTTGTCTTTATATTATGTGACCATGTCATTACGTTATGTGGACATGTCGTTACGTTATGTGACCATGTCATTACGTTATGTGGACATGTCATTACCTTATCTTGTCTTTATATTATGTGCACATGACATTACGTTATGTGGACATGTCGTTACGTTATGTGGATATAACATTACCTTATGTCATCTTGCTTTATATTATGTGCACATGACATTATGTTATGTGGACATGTCATTACGTTATGTGGACATGTCATTACCTTATGTCATCTTGACTTTATATTATGTGCACATGACATTACGTTATGTGGACATGTCGTTACGTTATGTGGACATGTCATTACCTTATGTCATCTTGCTTTATATTATGTGCACATGACATTACGTTATGTGGACATGTCGTTACGTTATGTGGACATGTCATTACCTTATGTCATCTTGCTTTATATTATGTGCACATGACATTACGTTATGTGGACATGCCGTTACTTTATGTGGACATGTCATTACCTTATGTCATCTTGCTTTATATTATGTGCACATGACATTACGTTATGTAGACATGTCGTTACGTTATGTGGACATGTCATTACCTTATGTCATCTTGCTTTATATTATGTGCACATGACATTACGTTATGTACACATGTCGTGACGTTATGTGGACATGTCATTACCTTATGTCATCTTGCTTTATATTATGTGCACATGACATTACGTTATGTGAACATGTCGTTACGTTATGTGGACATGTCTATTCGTTATGTGGATATGTCATTACCTTATCTTGTCTTTATATTATGTACACATGTCGTTACGTTATGTGGACATGTCGTTACGTTATGTGGACATGTCTATTCGTTATGTGGATATGTCATTACCTTATCTTGTCTTTATATTATGTACACATGTCGTTACGTTATGTGGACATGTCGTTACGTTATGTGGACATGTCGTTACGTTATGTACACATGTCGTTACGTTATGTGGACATGTCGTTACGTTATGTGGACATGTCATTACGTTATGTGGACATGTCATTACCTTATCTTGTCTTTATATTATGTACACATGTCGTTACGTTATGTGGACATGTCATTACCTTATCTTGTCTTTATATTATGTACACATGTCGTTACGTTATGTGGACATGTCGTTTCGTTATGTGGATATGTCATTACCTTATGTCATCTTGTCTTTATATTATGTGCACATGACATTACGTTATGTGGACATGTCGTTTCGTTATGTGGATATGTCATTACCTTATGTCATCTTGTCTTTATATTATGTGCACATGACATTACGTTATGTGGACATGTCGTTACGTTATGTGGACATGTCATTACGTTATGTGGACATGTCATTACCTTATCTTGTCTTTATATTGTGTACACATGTCGTTACGTTATGTGGACATGTCATTACCTTATCTTGTCTTTATATTATGTACACATGTCGTTACGTTATGTGGACATGTCGTTTCGTTATGTGGATATGTCATTACCTTATGTCATCTTGTCTTATATTATGTGCACATGACATTACGTTATGTGGACATGTCGTTACGTTATGTGGACATGTCATTACGTTATGTGGACATGTCATTTCGTTATGTGGACATGTCATTTCCTTATCTTGTCTTTATATTATGTACACATGTCGTTACGTTATGTGGACATGTCGTTACGTTATGTGGACATGTCGTTTCGTTATGTGGACATGTCATTTCGTTATGTGGACATGTCATTACCTTATCTTGTCTTTATATTATGTGACCATGTCATTACGTTATGTGGACATGTCATTTCGTTATGTGGACATGTCATTACCTTATCTTGTCTTTATATTATGTACACATGTCGTTACGTTATGTGGACATGTCGTTACGTTATGTGGACATGTCGTTACGTTATGTGGACATGTCATTTCGTTATGTGGACATGTCATTACCTTATCTTGTCTTTATATTATGTACACATGTCATTACGTTATGTGGACATGTCATTTCGTTATGTGGACATGTCATTACCTTATCTTGTCTTTATATTATGTACACATGGCGTTACGTTATGTGGACATGTCGTTTCGTTATTTGGACATGTCGTTACGTTATGTGGACATGTCGTTACGTTATGTGGATATGTCATTACGTTATGTGGATATGTCATTACGTTATGTGGACATGTCGTTACGTTATGTGGACATGTCGTTTCGTTATTTGGACATGTCGTTACGTTATGTGGACATGTCGTTACGTTATGTGGATATGTCATTACGTTATGTGGATATGTCATTACGTTATTTGGACATGTCGTTACGTTATGTGGACATGTCGTTTCGTTATGTGGACATGTCATTACGTTATCTTGTCTTTATATTAAGTACACATGTCGTTACGTTATGTGGACATGTCGTTACGTTATGTGGACATGTCGTTACGTTATGTGGACATGTCATTACGTTATGTGGACATGTCATTACCTTATCTTGTCTTTATATTATGTACACATGTCGTTACGTTATGTGGACATGTCATTACCTTATCTTGTCTTTATATTATGTACACATGTCGTTACGTTATGTGGACATGTCGTGACGTTATTTGGACATGTCATTACCTTATCTTGTCTTTATATTATGTACACATGTCGTTACGTTATGTGGACATGTCGTTTCGTTATTTGGATATGTCATTACCTTATCTTGTCTTTATATTATGTACACATGTCGTTACGTTATGTGGACATGTCGTTTCGTTATGTGGACATGTCATTACCTTATCTTGTCTTTATATTATGTAGACATGTCGTTACGTTATGTGGGACATGTCGTTTCATTATGTGGACATGTCATTACCTTATCTTGTCTTTATATTATGTACACATGTCGTTACGTTATGTGGACATGTCATTACCTTATCTTGTCTTCATATTATGTACACATGTCATTACGTTATGTGGACATGTCATTACGTTATGTGGACATGTCATTACCTTATCTTGTCTTTATATTATGTACACATGTCGTTACGTTATGTGGACATGTCGTTTCGTTATGTGGACATGTCATTACCTTATCTTGTCTTAATATTATGTACACATGTCGTTACGTTATGTGGACATGTCGTTTCGTTATTTGGACATGTCATTACCTTATCTTGTCTTTATATTATGTACACATGTCGTTACGTTATGTGGACATGTCATTACCTTATCTTGTCTTTATATTATGTACACATGTCGTTACGTTATGTGGACATGTCGTTTCGTTATGTGGACATGTCATTACCTTATCTTGTCTTTATATTATGTACACATGTCGTTACGTTATGTGGACATGTCATTACGTTATGTGGACATGTCATTACCTTATCTTGTCTTTATATTATGTACACATGTCGTTACGTTATGTGGACATGTCGTTTCGTTATGTGGACATGTCATTACCTTATCTTGTCTTTATATTATGTACACATGTCGTTACGTTATGTGGACATGTCGTTTCGTTATTTGGACATGTCATTACCTTATCTTGTCTTTATATTATGTACACATGTCGTTACGTTATGTGGACATGTCGTTACGTTATGTACACATGTCGTTACGTTATGTGGACATGTCGTTACGTTATGTACACATGTCGTTACGTTATGTGGACATGTCGTTTCGTTATGTGGACATGTCATTACCTTATCTTGTCTTTATATTATGTACACATGTCGTTACGTTATGTGGACATGTCATTACCTTATCTTGTCTTTATATTATGTACACATGTCGTTACGTTATGTGGACATGTCGTTTCGTTATTTGGACATGTCATTACCTTATCTTGTCTTTATATTATGTACACATGTCGTTACGTTATGTGGACATGTCATTACGTTATGTGGACATGTCATTACCTTATCTTGTCTTTATATTATGTACACATGTCGTTACGTTATGTGGACATGTCGTTTCGTTATGTGGACATGTCATTACCTTATCTTGTCTTTATATTATGTACACATGTCGTTACGTTATGTGGACATGTCGTTACGTTATGTACACATGTCGTTACGTTATGTGGACATGTCGTTACGTTATGTACACATGTCGTTACGTTATGTGGACATGTCGTTTCGTTATGTGGACATGTCATTACCTTATCTTGTCTTTATATTATGTACACATGTCGTTACGTTATGTGGACATGTCGTTACGTTATGTGGACATGTCGTTACGTTATGTACACATGTCGTTACGTTATGTGGACATGTCGTTACGTTATGTACACATGTCGTTACGTTATGTGGACATGTCGTTTCGTTATGTGGACATGTCATTACCTTATCTTGTCTTTATATTATGTACACATGTCGTTACGTTATGTGGACATGTCGTTTCGTTATTTGGACATGTCATTTCGTTATGTGGACATGTCATTACCTTATCTTGTCTTTATATTAAGTACACATGTCGTTACGTTATGTGGACATGTCGTTTCGTTATTTGGACATGTCGTTACGTTATGTGGACATGTCGTTACGTTATGTGGACATGTCATTTCGTTATGTGGACATGTCATTACCTTATCTTGTCTTTATATTATGTACACATGTCGTTACGTTATGTGGACATGTCGTTACGTTATGTGGACATGTCGTTTCGTTATGTGGACATGTCATTTCGTTATGTGGACATGTCATTACCTTATCTTGTCTTTATATTATGTGACCATGTCATTACGTTATGTGGACATGTCATTTCGTTATGTGGACATGTCATTACCTTATCTTGTCTTTATATTATGTACACATGTCGTTACGTTATGTGGACATGTCGTTACGTTATGTGGACATGTCGTTACGTTATGTGGACATGTCATTTCGTTATGTGGACATGTCATTACCTTATCTTGTCTTTATATTATGTGACCATGTCATTACGTTATGTGGACATGTCATTTCGTTATGTGGACATGTCATTACCTTATCTTGTCTTTATATTATGTACACATGGCGTTACGTTATGTGGACATGTCGTTTCGTTATTTGGACATGTCGTTACGTTATGTGGACATGTCGTTACGTTATGTGGATATGTCATTACGTTATGTGGATATGTCATTACGTTATGTGGACATGTCGTTACGTTATGTGGACATGTCGTTTCGTTATTTCGACATGTCGTTACGTTATGTGGACATGTCGTTACGTTATGTGGATATGTCATTACGTTATGTGGATATGTCATTACGTTATTTGGACATGTCGTTACGTTATGTGGACATGTCGTTTCGTTATGTGGACATGTCATTACGTTATCTTGTCTTTATATTAAGTACACATGTCGTTACGTTATGTGGACATGTCGTTACGTTATGTGGACATGTCGTTACGTTATGTGGACATGTCATTACCTTATCTTGTCTTTATATTATGTACACATGTCGTTACGTTATGTGGACATGTCATTACCTTATCTTGTCTTTATATTATGTACACATGTCGTTACGTTATGTGGACATGTCGTGACGTTATTTGGACATGTCATTACCTTATCTTGTCTTTATATTATGTACACATGTCGTTACGTTATGTGGACATGTCGTTTCGTTATTTGGATATGTCATTACCTTATCTTGTCTTTATATTATGTACACATGTCGTTACGTTATGTGGACATGTCGTTTCGTTATGTGGACATGTCATTACCTTATCTTGTCTTTATATTATGTAGACATGTCGTTACGTTATGTGGACATGTCGTTTCATTATGTGGACATGTCATTACCTTATCTTGTCTTTATATTATCTACACATGTCGTTACGTTATGTGGACATGTCGTTACGTTATGTGGACATGTCGTGACGTTATATGTATATGTCATTACCTTATCTTGTCTTTATATTATGTACACATGTCGTTACGTTATGTGGACATGTCGTTTCGTTATTTGGACATGTCATTACCTTATCTTGTCTTTATATTATGTGACCATGTCATTACGTTATGTGGACATGTCGTTACGTTATGTGACCATGTCATTACGTTATGTGGACATGTCATTACCTTATCTTGTCTTTATATTATGTGCACATGACATTACGTTATGTGGACATGTCGTTACGTTATGTGGATATAACATTACCTTATGTCATCTTGCTTTATATTATGTGCACATGACATTATGTTATGTGGACATGTCATTACGTTATGTGGACATGTCATTACCTTATGTCATCTTGACTTTATATTATGTGCACATGACATTACGTTATGTGGACATGTCGTTACGTTATGTGGACATGTCATTACCTTATGTCATCTTGCTTTATATTATGTGCACATGACATTACGTTATGTGGACATGTCGTTACGTTATGTGGACATGTCATTACCTTATGTCATCTTGCTTTATTTTATGTGCACATGACATTACGTTATGTGGACATGCCGTTACTTTATGTGGACATGTCATTACCTTATGTCATCTTGCTTTATATTATGTGCACATGACATTACGTTATGTAGACATGTCGTTACGTTATGTGGACATGTCATTACCTTATGTCATCTTGCTTTATATTATGTGCACATGACATTACGTTATGTACACATGTCGTGACGTTATGTGGACATGTCATTACCTTATGTCATCTTGCTTTATATTATGTGCACATGACATTACGTTATGTGAACATGTCGTTACGTTATGTGGACATGTCTATTCGTTATGTGGATATGTCATTACCTTATCTTGTCTTTATATTATGTACACATGTCGTTACGTTATGTGGACATGTCATTACGTTATGTGGACATGTCGTTACGTTATGTGGACATGTCGTTACGTTATGTGGACATGTCTATTCGTTATGTGGATATGTCATTACCTTATCTTGTCTTTATATTATGTACACATGTCGTTACGTTATGTGGACATGTCGTTACGTTATGTGGACATGTCGTTACGTTATGTACACATGTCGTTACGTTATGTGGACATGTCGTTACGTTATGTGGACATGTCATTACGTTATGTGGACATGTCATTACCTTATCTTGTCTTTATATTATGTACACATGTCGTTACGTTATGTGGACATGTCATTACCTTATCTTGTCTTTATATTATGTACACATGTCGTTACGTTATGTGGACATGTCGTTTCGTTATGTGGATATGTCATTACCTTATGTCATCTTGTCTTTATATTATGTGCACATGACATTACGTTATGTGGACATGTCGTTTCGTTATGTGGATATGTCATTACCTTATGTCATCTTGTCTTTATAATATGTGCACATGACATTACGTTATGTGGACATGTCGTTACGTTATGTGGACATGTCATTACGTTATGTGGACATGTCATTACCTTATCTTGTCTTTATATTGTGTACACATGTCGTTACGTTATGTGGACATGTCATTACCTTATCTTGTCTTTATATTATGTACACATGTCGTTACGTTATGTGGACATGTCGTTTCGTTATGTGGATATGTCATTACCTTATGTCATCTTGTCTTTATATTATGTGCACATGACATTACGTTATGTGGACATGTCGTTACGTTATGTGGACATGTCATTACGTTATGTGGACATGTCATTTCGTTATGTGGACATGTCATTACCTTATCTTGTCTTTATATTATGTACACATGTCGTTACGTTATGTGGACATGTCGTTACGTTATGTGGACATGTCGTTTCGTTATGTGGACATGTCATTTCGTTATGTGGACATGTCATTACCTTATCTTGTCTTTATATTATGTGACCATGTCATTACGTTATGTGGACATGTCATTTCGTTATGTGGACATGTCATTACCTTATCTTGTCTTTATATTATGTACACATGTCGTTACGTTATGTGGACATGTCGTTACGTTATGTGGACATGTCGTTACGTTATGTGGACATGTCATTTCGTTATGTGGACATGTCATTACCTTATCTTGTCTTTATATTATGTGACCATGTCATTACGTTATGTGGACATGTCATTTCGTTATGTGGACATGTCATTACCTTATCTTGTCTTTATATTATGTACACATGGCGTTACGTTATGTGGACATGTCGTTTCGTTATTTGGACATGTCGTTACGTTATGTGGACATGTCGTTACGTTATGTGGATATGTCATTACGTTATGTGGATATGTCATTACGTTATGTGGACATGTCGTTACGTTATGTGGACATGTCGTTTCGTTATTTGGACATGTCGTTACGTTATGTGGACATGTCGTTACGTTATGTGGATATGTCATTACGTTATGTGGATATGTCATTACGTTATTTGGACATGTCGTTACGTTATGTGGACATGTCGTTTCGTTATGTGGACATGTCATTACGTTATCTTGTCTTTATATTAAGTACACATGTCGTTACGTTATGTGGACATGTCGTTACGTTATGTGGACATGTCGTTACGTTATGTGGACATGTCATTACGTTATGTGGACATGTCATTACCTTATCTTGTCTTTATATTATGTACACATGTCGTTACGTTATGTGGACATGTCATTACCTTATCTTGTCTTTATATTATGTACACATGTCGTTACGTTATGTGGACATGTCGTGACGTTATTTGGACATGTCATTACCTTATCTTGTCTTTATATTATGTACACATGTCGTTACGTTATGTGGACATGTCGTTTCGTTATTTGGATATGTCATTACCTTATCTTGTCTTTATATTATGTACACATGTCGTTACGTTATGTGGACATGTCGTTTCGTTATGTGGACATGTCATTACCTTATCTTGTCTTTATATTATGTAGACATGTCGTTACGTTATGTGGACATGTCGTTTCATTATGTGGACATGTCATTACCTTATCTTGTCTTTATATTATCTACACATGTCGTTACGTTATGTGGACATGTCGTTACGTTATGTGGACATGTCGTGACGTTATATGTATATGTCATTACCTTATCTTGTCTTTATATTATGTACACATGTCGTTACGTTATGTGGACATGTCGTTTCGTTATTTGGACATGTCATTACCTTATCTTGTCTTTATATTATGTGACCATGTCATTACGTTATGTGGACATGTCGTTACGTTATGTGACCATGTCATTACGTTATGTGGACATGTCATTACCTTATCTTGTCTTTATATTATGTGCACATGACATTACGTTATGTGGACATGTCGTTACGTTATGTGGATATAACATTACCTTATGTCATCTTGCTTTATATTATGTGCACATGACATTATGTTATGTGGACATGTCATTACGTTATGTGGACATGTCATTACCTTATGTCATCTTGACTTTATATTATGTGCACATGACATTACGTTATGTGGACATGTCGTTACGTTATGTGGACATGTCATTACCTTATGTCATCTTGCTTTATATTATGTGCACATGACATTACGTTATGTGGACATGTCGTTACGTTATGTGGACATGTCATTACCTTATGTCATCTTGCTTTATATTATGTGCACATGACATTACGTTATGTGGACATGCCGTTACTTTATGTGGACATGTCATTACGTTATGTCATCTTGCTTTATATTATGTGCACATGACATTACGTTATGTAGACATGTCGTTACGTTATGTGGACATGTCATTACCTTATGTCATCTTGCTTTATATTATGTGCACATGACATTACGTTATGTACACATGTCGTGACGTTATGTGGACATGTCATTACCTTATGTCATCTTGCTTTATATTATGTGCACATGACATTACGTTATGTGAACATGTCGTTACGTTATGTGGACATGTCTATTCGTTATGTGGATATGTCATTACCTTATCTTGTCTTTATATTATGTACACATGTCGTTACGTTATGTGGACATGTCATTACGTTATGTGGACATGTCGTTACGTTATGTGGACATGTCGTTACGTTATGTGGACATGTCTATTCGTTATGTGGATATGTCATTACCTTATCTTGTCTTTATATTATGTACACATGTCGTTACGTTATGTGGACATGTCGTTACGTTATGTGGACATGTCGTTACGTTATGTACACATGTCGTTACGTTATGTGGACATGTCGTTACGTTATGTGGACATGTCATTACGTTATGTGGACATGTCATTACCTTATCTTGTCTTTATATTATGTACACATGTCGTTACGTTATGTGGACATGTCATTACCTTATCTTGTCTTTATATTATGTACACATGTCGTTACGTTATGTGGACATGTCGTTTCGTTATGTGGATATGTCATTACCTTATGTCATCTTGTCTTTATATTATGTGCACATGACATTACGTTATGTGGACATGTCGTTTCGTTATGTGGATATGTCATTACCTTATGTCATCTTGTCTTTATATTATGTGCACATGACATTACGTTATGTGGACATGTCGTTACGTTATGTGGACATGTCATTACGTTATGTGGACATGTCATTACCTTATCTTGTCTTTATATTGTGTACACATGTCGTTACGTTATGTGGACATGTCATTACCTTATCTTGTCTTTATATTATGTACACATGTCGTTACGTTATGTGGACATGTCGTTTCGTTATGTGGATATGTCATTACCTTATGTCATCTTGTCTTTATATTATGTGCACATGACATTACGTTATGTGGACATGTCGTTACGTTATGTGGACATGTCATTACGTTATGTGGACATGTCATTACCTTATCTTGTCTTTATATTATGTACACATGTCGTTACGTTATGTGGACATGTCATTACGTTATGTGGACATGTCATTACCTTATCTTGTCTTTATATTATGTACACATGTCGTTACGTTATGTGGACATGTCGTTACGTTATGTGGACATGTCATTACCTTATGTCATCTTGTCTTTATATTATTATTTACATACCAGTCCTTGTCCATATCACAATTCCAAAAACAAAGAAAAACTTTGCAAACTGGCAAAATATGTTGTACACGTGAAGTTCCACCAAGGAAGTGAGGCCGGGTGCTCCGGAAGGGTAAGCACCTCCTGTCCTTCATGTGCAAGTCAATTTTAAGACTGAAACGAACAAAGAACTATAGTTAGTCAAATATATCCAGTATAAGTTTGGATACAGTGACTACATACTTATCAACAATATTGCGATGACGGCCATAAAACTTTTTAAGGGCCTTACCGGTCAGACTTTACTGGCACTACGTTAAACAGTGAATACATTGTCAATATCTATGAACGGTAATGATCCTTTCTTACCAGTATCTATTGATCAATTTATACAAGTTATCTACCTTTATACAATCACAGTACTGATGTGGTTATTTTCTCTTGGAATAATAAAAGTGTTTAGTTTTGGTGAATGAATTTTCAATAATTCCCTACGATTAATTATTAATCGAACAAGTGTTTTTTTTTTTTATTTATTTTTTTTTTTTTTTAGAAAAAGATTTGGGACAGTTTGTATCGACCGAAGAACTGAGCGTTATTTTCTGAAATCAGCGATTACTACATGTTTGGCCTTTCTTGTATTGTTTTATTGTTAATTGTTACCTTCTTTAAGGTGTGTTGTTTTGTCACCGTTTAGATACTTAGCTGGTTCTTTAATTAATTGTATCGTTTCGTTTATCTTATTTTATTTTATTTTTTTATCATTTTTTTTTTTTTATATTTTTATTTTTTTATTTATTAATTTTTTTTGTTTATCAACTATAGATGTATAAATATTTACCATTGAAAAATAATTACTACGTTGATGTTTGAAAAAAATTAGCATAATTCGTAAAAACATTAGCTGTTCACATCGCGTATGAATACCAAATTCTTGCTTTCCTCTAACCGCTCTCATGATTTTTAAGCTATCCATTTTTATCGCAAAACCGCGCACGGACTTCTATTTTTTATTTTTACAGTTTTTCAAATTTTAGAAGAAGATATAGTTTCTTAAAAAAAAGTTTGTAAATTTCATCCATGATTGATGACCTACTTCGTTTCTTCTACACAGCACGGGAAGTGGGCGGGGTTTAATTAATATGACTGATCAGCTACGCTTCCAGGTCACGTTCGCCGTTAATATTCTTTTTTCGAAACATTCACTTGATTGAACCAGCAAAAAATCGACAGTCTTTTCTTAAACATACTATAAAAATGAAATTATACTCTACATAAAAGGCTTAACATTCCAGTTTTTGGAAATAAAAATATTACCTCGAATTCTTCTTAGACAAAAATCACGTACTTGACAAAACCAACACGACTGCGGTCATAAAACGATACAAGTTCAATATTATTTTTTGCAATAAACTCTTGTTTCTTTTTTTCTTTTTTCTTTATTTATTTTATTTTTTTTCTTTTTGACTTTGTACAGTTCACATTAAAGACCATTAAATCCAAAAAGTTACCATCTGTTATTTTAAATGCCAAATTGAGTGATGTCATGGTATATTTAGATTTCTTTTATATTAGTAATACTGAGTTGTTTCTTTTACTGTTAATTTAGATAGTGTTAAAATCCTAATAATATTAAAAAATACACGATCAGTCATTTTGTTCCTTTTTTAAAACTAAAATTTCCTATGTCCGGTTTTTACAGTGAAAATATTCCTCAAAAATGTCGTCCTGTTTTCAAAATTCACAGCATCCGGTTTAAAAAACGCTCTTCGTGAAAAATAAAGACTGGTTTAATCGTGACTGGGAATGCTTTTCGATTTCAACAGGAATCCGAGTTTTGCTGTGCAGTATATTATGATGATAAATTCATTTTGATACGAGTCGTAAGTGTTAGAAGATTGTAGATTGGACATCTGGAGGTAGTAACACGTTCGTTTATCAAGTTGTTTAACGGGATTGAATGAGAACGGTTTAATAGTTAAAGTCTTAAAAATCTTTTAAAACAATCCTTTTTATTCAATGAAGCGTTAAGCTGACTTAAATTAAAGAGCGATTGACGTTTAATTGTCATCTTTTGACGTTTATGATAAATTATAATGCGTAAAATGTGTCGGAATTTTGTTATTTTTTTTATTAAGATCTGATTTCTTATATTTATATGTATACCATGTATATTATACTAAATGTACTATAATAATAATAATAATGATAATAATAATAATAATCATTATTATCATCATCATAAAATAATAATACATGTAATAATAATTATATTAAAAACGTACAAAAACGAATATTTGACACAAATTTAGTGGAGTACGAATATAAAAACTAAACTCTCCCAAGCACCACGTATCTTCATGTATTGTGTATCAGGAACCACGATATGAAGCAGAGTTCAATAATAACATTAGTAGTCTTTTAATGCCATTGAGCGAAAATACACTTGTCCATTGTGAAAAAATAGGGACAGCTTGGGCACAGTTTTTGGAGCAGCATAGGTGTAACTTAGATGTCACATTGAGGTACATCTCAGAAATAAAATAATTTAATTACTATTCCAAACTTCATTAACCGTAAAAAACATAGAAAGCGTTTGTTTCATCAATTTAAACATCTATACAGTAGATTATCACACCTGGATTTTATCTATTTTCAACAAACACAGAACCAAAGGCGTATTTAAAAAAGAAAACTCGTGAAGAAAAGAATGATTTTAACTTTTCAGCTGATTTTAATACATGTAAATGGTTTATATACAATGTAAAATAATAAGTGGAATAAATCAACTAAATACATGTAACAAGAAACTGCGAAAGTTACAATCGATCACTGCAACCCCCCTCCCCCGCCTCCCCTCTCAGTTTGCGCGATCACAGTAAGGTAACTAGTATTCGACCATCTGGGTTATTTATTGGTACATGTAACTGTGTAATATGTGTATGTTAATTACTTGTAGTCTTTCTGAGTGATATGGTTATGATTAAAGGTACAAATGCATAATTAATTACTATAAAGACATTAACCATGATGACATTCCGATATTTCTATGTCCCTCCTTTAAAAAGTACCATTGTCTTCATCAATGCGTTCATGAAAAACAGCAGTGAGATTCAGACCGATAACTTTTTTATGATACTGTTTAATTGAATAAATCATAACGAAAATTTATATGCGAATCCTCAATTTCTATGGTATATGTAAAAAAATAACAATATATAACGATATATGTATTGCGATTTAACATGTTTTAAAGGACAAATAAAAGCTCTGTTGTTGTGACGTAATATGTCACCAAGAACACCACTTCCGGTAAAAACGATAACAATAATATTCCGTGGTAAAAGAAGAAACAAATGGTAATTTTTCTTAACGGTTTGGCTCAAGTAAATGGATTTTAATAGAAGTTTGCTCAAGTTAATTCCATTTTTTTTTTTTTTGCTAAATTCAATTTCACATATATAATCACAGTAGCGGAAGTATTAAATTTCACTGGTGTGTAAATTTATATATTTTTTCTTGAAAGTCAAGTTTCTAATGAATTTACTTTTAGACAAAATTTACATTTAAATCATGCAGTGGATAAAATTTATACACAATCCATATGCCATGCTGTGAAAAAAGTCTAAAACTAAAGCAAAATGACTGAATTCTGTATTTGAAGTTAAATTTTGATTTCCTTCTACCCATCAACAAAACCACGTGATAAATTGTTTTTTCTACCTTTACAGCACACTACTTCCTAAATGTTGTCCATACAGAATCTGAAAGTAAAGATAAAAGATTAATTAGACCATTTACTTCTGTTATTTTAACTAAAACGAACCACAGTTTAAAAGAAAGAAATTTATAACTAAAAACCGTTAACAAACAGTTGATACAAATAAGTACACGAAATTATGAAAGTTAATTTTCAAACAACCAGACAAGACAAGAAAGGCAATGGCCGGGAAAAAAATCAGGAAAGGAAAAAATATGATTTTAAAACGCCGAGAATCAGTGAGGTTATATGGTTCTATTGGAGAACTTTCAACCATTTCATTTACCTTATATAAATGATATATATAAATGCACACATATATCCGTTTTTAAAAAGTCTTATTTTGTAAAAAAAAAAAAAAAATAAAAAAAAATAAAAAAAAAAAAAAAAAAAAAAAAAAAGAAAGAAAGAAAGAAAATAAGACTTTTATTTATTTGCTATCCACAATTTTCTTCGAGCGAATGAATATCTTTTGGCCCTTTATTTCACATCATAGATAAGAGATATATAGAAATAGACATACAAAGTCTAAATCAAATAAACATATTTTTATTTTCATTAAAACTGTATCTGGTTATTACCAATCATTGAAATGTTTTCAATTTGTACAAAATAAATAAACAAATAAATGAATAAATAAATAAATAAATAAATAAATAAATAAAAACTTAGACAGTATCAATGCCATATTGCCATTTTACAAAGTTAACACAATTTTTCATTTTTTATCGTTTATTTTATATTTAGGATCAGCTGATAAATGACAAGGTTCTTTTGTAATTAATCATTATACATACATGCTGCATGTCACTTTTAATTTTGCTTTAAAATTTACTTGTTTTTATAACTTATTACTTTTTTACCTACATTTTTATGTATTTGTTGAGGTTGACGAACAAATCTTTTTTTTTTAATTTTTACTTTCAGTTTGTTTAATTTATGACATGTAAAAGTAAAAAATAAAATAAAATTGTATATAAAGCGATAAATATTAAATAAATATAAATAGTTTTGAAGTAATTTTTTTGCTGTTAACACTAAGGTTTTTTTTTCAAATAACCATCTGGCGTTTGTGGAATAACAATTTAATACAGCAATAGAATTTTATGATCCCGAATTAAATAGTGACGTGAGCATAATACTAGTGGTTTCCTTCTACTTTTGCGAATTAGCCCTCATCCTGTGCCCTAATCCCGTGACTAAGAGGTTTATAAACAGTGATGATCCCAGTGAAACCTGTTTTATCCTGATTTTTACCCGCGTCTTAAATACATAATTTTCAATATGCAATTAACATTGATTTGTATTTTTGATTTCATGTGATTTAGGGTCAATTTTCCTCTTTTCAAGCAATTCCATCTCCATTGCTTTTTAACATTAAAGCATTATTTAGTAAATGTCATATAAATAATGATTGGACAATTCTGTAAAAGATCTAGCTAATTGTTCCTGATAATTGTTTAAATCTAGAAAAGTATCACACAATTCTATCGGTTTAAAATCTTGATATCTTTACTACAAATGATTTTATTTTTGATTTAAAATTCAGGTTCTCATAAAATAAGTTTTTCAAAAAGACTTTTCTTAAAATCTGTCATTTTGAAAGCCTACCACTTATTTATACATTTATCTATATTGAAGTTAAATGTCAATAAAATTACTACATCAATATCAGAACACATAAACCTAGTGCTCGTCCCAAGTCGGGGATTTTACAATCGTATATTCACGCTTTCATTTCATTTACATTGCAACTGAATTACTTTACGTTTGTGGTTTATAAGGTTGTTGCCATTGTTAAGTGTTTTTATGTTACATTTCTTTCCTTCTATTATTATCTAGAAGTTATTGGGTAATAACGCATATACATTTCGCAGAAATTTGATCATTAGAAATATAGGAAATTTAAGGAAATCACCGACATAATTTACATAATTGTCTATGATGATGATGATGATGATGATAATGACGATGGTGATGGTAATGATGATGATTATGATGGTGACGACGACGATGATGATGTTGATGACGTTGATGATGATGATGATGATAATAATAATAATATACTCACGGAGCTCATCCACAATCCAATTCCAGATTGGTTTTTCTGACGTTGCTACTTTTTTCTTGGATTTGGCTTTATCAGTGGATGGTAATTCTGGACTACTTTTTGAATTTTTTAAATCCTTGGCATTTTTGTTTAAATGTTGTTGGCCAATATCACCAAAAATATCTAGAGATGGTTTATCGAAATTCCCTGCTGGGGGATCTGCTTTTGAATTAACTGTCAATGTGGGATTTATCGGAGTGGTAGATGGACCTATGGTTGTTATGGGCAAATTATTATTCCTTAGTCCACCATTCTGTTTCGTCTCGGTTGTTCTAGCTAAATTACGATTATTTTTATCTGTAGACTTAACTGAATCGCGTGGTGAAATATCTTTGAAAATATCGACTGGATCTAAAAGAAATTGAAATGGATCCGCTTCAGGAAAGTTATTGGTTCCTATATTGTTTGACAAAGTAGGTTGAACGCTTGTACTAGAGAGTTCTGTTTGGATAGGTGCGTTAGTTACGGGATCGGGTGTCGTAGTTCTTTGTTGATTTTCATTTTCTATACTTGTTATCTTTGTGGAGCTACTTGGCACATGCATTCCATTTCGATTATCCAGTTGGAATCCTCGGTGGTCAGACGATAAAGTTTGTTGAATATCTGTAAGTGTCGAACCTATTGGGTTTTGTAAAATAGAATTTTCCTGATTTCTTAATCGCCGAGGATCAGGCACAGAAGACCGTAAGCCGTCCCTTTTAAAAGAGCCAGGGTTTATAATCGAAAGATGTACATTTCTGACACGAGTCGATTCGGGTGGTATTTGAGGAGCCACATTCGAGAATGGTGGTTTTGGTCGACCAGGAATTTGATCAGTTATCGCAAAAGGTTGATTTTCCAATGTGGTCGGGCCCCGTTGTTTTGGAATACTTTCTCCAAACCGGAAGGATGTTGATTGTCTACTCCTTTCAAATGAATCGCTTCCAAATTGCCTTATTTGTCCTAATCGACCAAGTCTTGTGTGTTCTATAGGACCGGCTGGTTGCAGATTTCTCAGTGGCGTTCTGTTGTTGGTCTCATCAATTTTAACTTGGGTTTCACTGAAGCCATTACTTTGTCGATTTTTGTTAGGTTCATCTTTCTCCCGGCCTGATGGTAGTCGTTTTACAGGGATCGAAATACCAGTTGTTGACTGTCGATTTGATTGTATATGATGAAGTTTGGTATCCTGTCGGCCCGGTTGGTTTTCCTGTGTTGGTGGTGTTTTAGTAAAGGATAAGGGAGAAGGTTGTCTAAAAGATGGAGGACGTCTAATTCGTCTTCGTCTTGTTAGACCACGTGCATGATCAAACTCAATAATGAATTCGGGATAAGTGTGAATTTCCAAATTTCCTTCTTTATGTATTCTAGTTGGTTTCGGGTGTTGTTTATTTTCAGTTCGTCTACTTTCAATTGATGAATTAATTCCTGATGTTGGCCTGTTATGTGCAAAATTATTTTGATTATGATTTTTCAAAGCTACTTCTTTATTTTCTGGCAAATTTTTAACTGCTAACCTTGCTTGAGGATTTTGTCTTTGTGTATTTATATCTAGTCTCTTGTCTAGTCTTTTCGATTTGGTAATATCAGAAAGTACCTTATTCACATCAGGACCTACAATGTCCGAAATTGTATGTTGAAAAGAAGGTTTGCCAATAGACTGTTGAATTTTGTGTATTACATTTTTTGGGTCGACTTGATTAAAATCACGATTTCGTTGACCCAACGTATTGTCTGGTTTGAGGCCGCTAGAACGCTGAGGTATATTTTGTCCGATTATCGATGGTAGTTGAGGTTGGTTTATTTGATTAAAAAGAACATGAGACGGACTATCAGAAATGGCATCGACATTTCTAGATCCATCGTTTTTTCTATTAAGAAGCTCGTTGTCTTTATTTGGAATCCCGTTTTGGGTTGCAGAAATTTGATTGATATTTTTATTGGAGGGTGTATTCTTCTCGATACCCATTAATGGTGGGTCTACATCATTGAGTAATTGAGATTCATCAATTGCATTATTATTCGAATTTTGAAAGGAGTTTTGATTTTTCGAATGTTCAGGTAAGGTATCGTTGTAAATGTCAGTACTTTGTAGATTCTTTTCATTTGATATTACCGATTCTATTCCTGTAGGCACTGTAACAAACCCGTTAGCAACATCAGATGCAAGTCGGATTTGATCAGATTGAACGGGTTTGCCATCATTCATTCTGATAAGAAATTTCATGAATTCAGACTCAGACGAAAAATCGTATATAATATCTTCCGGTCCTGGCGAAAGATCTCCTATATCATTTGGATGCCCAATATTGAGACTATCTGAGGACAAATCTAATCCATCGGTTAAAATATGCGATAGCGACACTGATTCATCTTTTGAAATATCAATAGCTTTGGCTTTACTGGACAAAATTGCCTCTAGTGCTTCTGATTTTGAAATTGCATTTTCTGGCAATGGTTGTTCTATTTTATTATTAAAAGCATTATGACTTTCACTTCCAAAGACCATTCGGTTATTTTTATTTATATTTTTTTCAGCATCATTGAACAACGGCGATTGGTCATTGCTGTTTTTATCTTGAATTTGCTTTTCGAAAGAAGGGTTTTGAAACTGTTTATCAAAAGGTTCCAACGGGGTCGCACTTCCAAAAACAATGCGATTAATATCATTTTTAGCATTGACATCTGGGTTTAACCGCTTGGATTGGATAGCTCTGTTACCGCCTGATACAGGTTCTTCAGAATTTCTGTTGAAATTATTTGGAGACTGTCCACTTATTTTTGTTTTGAGATCACTTCCGAAAACCAAAGGCGCTTCATCATTTTTAATTTTAAAGTCATTTTGAGGTTTCAACGACCATTCTGAATTTTTGGTAGTTTCATTTGGAACATTGATATCATTTCCAAAAACCACTGGTGAATCATCGTTTTTCCTGTTTGTGTCGACAGCAGTCGGTTGAGTTTGGAAATTAATATTGTTATTTGGTCTTTCCTTTGCTATTTCATTTGAATGCTCAAGTATACTGTTAATAGTTCCTCTTCCGTTTTTCACATTACCAGAATGAAAAGGCTGTCTTTTGATTGATTCTTGTCTTTGTAGCTCAATTTGTCTGCTTGGATCTTGAGATTTGTGTTGCCTATTTGTTCTACCTAACTCAGGATTTTGAATTTCATTAACAGGTGTAGGTTTACTAGGATCTCCATTTCCAAAAGCGTTGCCAAGTCCTACAATATCAGATAGATCGACACCATCAAATGGGTTGGAAATCCGATTTATGTCCACTTCATTAACATGTGCAGGATAAAATCGAGCATTTGGACCTCTAATATCAACAGGGTTTAAGTCCGTTCTCTTTTTTAGACGAATAGCTCTATCTTTTATAGCTTTAATTGCATTCAGAGCCAATACTCTGCCCATTTCTGCCAACATTTCATCAGTTAATTTACCTGTTTCAGCTTCATTTTCTAGAAGCGCAACGTGGTCAAGTATATCGGAAATAACAGCTTTATTTACATTTTCTCTCTTTTTATCCACTGGAGGCGAAAGCTGTTCATTTACATTTCGTTGAGAAACTGTCATATTGTTTGTACTTTGACCGGTATTAAACAGACCTATTGAAGGTATATGTATAGAAACAGACAGTTTAGTTTTTCCGCTTTCAGTGCCTTGCGGTTCAGTCATGTTTTCTATATTTGACTTAGATTCGTTTTTATCTTTTTTATGTATATTGTCTGCTGGAATATTTGTATTTGACAATTGTTCAAATGATGAATCTACGGGATTGTTCTTTTTGTCATTGTTCATTGGAAATCCGGTAACATCGCCTGTATTAAAAGGATTTGTTCCAGCGATTGAAGAACGAGAGTCGTTAGAATAATTCTCAGATTGTATTTGACTATATGGTGGCTCCGTTGTTATCGTTACTGGTGTAGGTGTTACTGTAACTGTTGGAATTTGAGTCGTTGGAATATTGCCAGTCTTTTCAATTGACACGATATCTGTTGGCGTAACTGTTATTGTTGGCACTTGAGTCGTTGGAACATTGTCAGTCTTTTCAATGGACACGATATCTGTTGGTGTAACTGTTAGTGTTGGCACTTGAGTCGTTGGAACATTGTCAGTCTTTTCTATTGACGCAATGCCAAAGTTATCATCTAGGGTTATAACAACATGTGGTTTACCATTTTCTGGGATTTTTGATAATAATTCTTCTAAGTTGTGTATAAAAGGGATTCTGCCACCTGGAGCAGACTGATCCGGAATAAATGACATATCTACGCTTCCGGTATCTACATTGACAGGTTCCTTTCCGTTACTATTAGCAGGTTTTCTGTTTTGTTGATTTTTTCCAACTTGTTCACTTCTTGTGTTTGTTTGTGTACTTATCTTCGGTTGCACACTATTATCTGATATTGCTGTTAACGCCGAATTGGATTTAGATTGGTCGTTATGAATTCTATCAACAGAGCCGATATTTTGTATATGTTCATTTGGTGTAGAATTTTTAATAACGCTGCCTGATGGACCAATGTGGCTTTGTTTATTATTGTCGACAATCCTCATTGATTCAACATGTTCAGTTGGAAATCTCTCCGGTTTATTTACTTTAGTGGTGTTTTCTGTATTAATATGATTGCCTTTTGTTTTCTCGGATACATTTTCCCTGTAATTATTGTCTATATTAGATGATGACTGGAGGTGATTTGTATTCCTATCTTGTATATTATTCTCGAAATGGTTAATATCTTCATTTGGTTGTAAATTATTGTTTACCTCAGCAGACGACAGAGCTTTCATATTTGCATTTTGTATTCCGGTTTTTTCCACATTACCTATCGTATCTAGCACTCCTGCATGTGAATTTTCGTTTACTTCAGCAGACGACTGTGCAGCATTGATTTCATCACGAAGAATATTTAAAGTCGATAGGAGTAACTCGTTAGCATTTATATTAAGAAAACCACGCTTTGAAGTTTGGCGGCCATCTTTTGATAAGTTTGGAAGTTTAACATTTAATATATGATCTAAATCATGCAATACTGAACTCAGGCTATTTCGTGATTGTCCGAATGAATTTTGAAAATTATTTCTTCTGTTTTCTGGAAATCTAGATTTATCACGTGATCGAGCATCCATAACTCGGTTTTTGGATGATAAAATATTTTCATTTTCAGAAAGATGTTTAACTCCTCCAAAACCTCTGCCTACTCTAAATTGATTTTGGTTTTTAGTAGCCCATTCAGATAAACCAATGTCTATATTTGCAGGATGATCTACTCGTGTATGTTCAAAATCAAATTTTGGTTTGAAATTGGCTGGTTTAACAAATGATTTTGTGCGTATTTTCTCCGTCTCTCTTTGTCCTAAAACTGAAAATGGAAAAAAAACTTACAAAGTTTTAATCTGCAAATTATTATAATCAAATGTAAAATTATGGCACATAATTTTTAAAAACTCCTTGTAAAATATATATATAAATATAATCCCCAGGGTTGGTTTATTTGTTCGATGTTTTGTAATAAGTTGTCCCATTATATGTATATAAAGGTTTTAGGCAGAAGATTGGTCCTTATATGCATGCATAACTCATTTTGACCTCACAATTGACAAACGTATGTTACGGACGTAGTAGAAGACATTTTAGTTGTCCTCACATTCGTCTTCATATCTAAAATTTCACCTATCTTAGACTTGAAGTTCTGTCTCAAACCCATAATATTTTAATACTACGATTAGATATTGGAGGTTAAATCTATTAATTTTCCTGGTTGCCGGTTTTTTTTTCTTATGGATACCATAAGTCAATTTAAATACAAAACTTTTATGTTAATTTATACAAAGCCTGAAGACAATCGGTGACACTAAGGCAATGAAAAAGACTTAACAATTTGGGATTAATCATATATATATATATCGTTTATATTAACCGTCAATTTTAAATACTAGTACTCAACTATATAAATCATTACCTTTTCTCAAATCTTTAACAAATTTCCGCGAATTAATTTTTATACTATCGCGAGTTATGCATGTCAATCTAACCATTGTGGTAAAATAAACAGCATGTCATGACCAGTAACTTGTCAAAATTGTTGACTAACCTGAGTTGGTTTTTTTTTCTCTCGTGGTTTTTTCATTTCTGTGACAAGTAATTTTGACGATATGAATATCATTTTGTAGGTTAACGAAAAATTTGAGTTCTAATGTGGTTTTAAATGCAGAAATTTTTCGGTTAGATGTCTAAAGATATAAATATATAAAATGAAAAATCAATGAAAATCTTACTAATTTTACATTTTAAATGTTGTATTTAAAATAAAATGTATACCCATATACATGTAGATAAAAATTACGTCATGACTCTTACCTATACAACAAAAGTATCATGTATAGATTTCTGAATTTCCACCACAAGAAAATTTTTTAATTCTGCACATGGCATAAGTTAAAATTATACTTCTTAAAATATTGGAATCATATTTTATAGTTTAGTTCTGTAATATTCGACATAGCGTTTTCATTATTATCTTGCTAATTGCTGTATCAAAATTTAATGTTATACTCGATTAGAATATATACAATAGCGAAATCCACAAAAAGGTCACAAGGCCATTGTCATGTGCTACTTTTGAATTGTATTATTTTATAAAAAATCAAAAGTAGCACATGAATCTTCACAATCATGGATTTATATACAGAAATTATACGTTATAAGCCTACTTTATGACAACTTTAGTTTCAATATATCTTTAGAATAAGAAAAGGCAAAAAAAAAATAATAATAATAAATAAACCTCTTACTGACATTTATTACAATGACAAAAATTATATCGTATGTTTCATTATTACGCACACAGATTAACTAATTTTAATTTAAAAAATGTTTAAGATTTAAAATGACATAGAAACAAAGAATAATATAGAAAATAAATCAATAACATTTCTTGTTACTCAGTATAGGTGTTAATCATGCGAAAAGATAAAAATATGTACAATTGTATATCATAAAGAAACGATGGTTTATTTAAAGTTTGGAGTTGGGTAATGAGTAATGACGTTTAAGGTATGTACTAGTAAAACATTCTGTGACTTATATCGAGGCGATCAGAACAAGAATGAAGGAAGAAAACTGGAAGGTCCAGACAATACTACCAACAAGTGAAAAGACAAACTTATACCATTAGTATCTGGTCCGAGTAGAACTCTAACTTAGTCGATTAACCTACGGTTTAAAGCCACCTCAGCATTATTGCAGCTATTACAGATCGGACACAACGGTGATATGAGTGAGCTATAGTTTAAAGCCACCTCAGCATTATTGCAGCTATTACAGATCGGAAACAACGGTGATATGAGTGAGCTATAGTTTAAAGCCACCTCAGCATTATTGCAGCTATTACAGATCGGACACAACGGTGATATGAGTGAGCTATAGTTTAAAGCCACCTCAGCATTATTGCAGCTATTACAGATCGGACACAACGGTGATATGAGTGAGCTATAGTTTAAAGCCACCTCAGCATTATTGCAGCTATTACAGATCGGAAACAACGGTGATATGAGTGAGCTATAGTTTAAAGCCACCTCAGCATTATTGCAGCTATTACAGATCGGACACAACGGTGATATGAGTGAGCTATAGTTTAAAGCCACCTCAGCATTATTGCAGCTATTACAGATCGGACACAACGGTGATATGAGTGAGCTATAGTTTAAAGCCACCCCAGCATTATTGCAGCTATTACAGATCGGAAACAACGGTGATATGAGTGAGCTATAGTTGAAAGCCACCTCAGCATTATTGCAGCTATTACAGATCGGACACAATGGTGATATGAGTGAGCTATAGTTTAAAGCCACCTCAGCATTATTGCAGCTATTACAGATCGGAAACAACGGTGATATGAGTGAGCTATAGTTTAAAGCCACCCCAGCATTATTGCAGCTATTACAGATCAGACACAACGGTGATATGAGTGAGCTATAGTTTAAAGCCACCCCAGCATTATTGCAGCTATTACAGATCGGAAACAACGGTGATATGAGTGAGTTATAGTTTAAAGCCACCTCAGCATTATTGCAGCTATTACAGATCGGACACAACGGTGATATGAGTGAGCTATAGTTTAAAGCCACCTCAGCATTATTGCAGCTATTACAGATCGGACACAACGGTGATATGAGTGAGCTATAGTTTAAAGCCACCTCAGCATTATTGCAGCTATTACAGATCAGACACAACGGTGATATGAGTGAGCTATAGTTTAAAGCCACCCCAGCATTATTGCAGCTATTACAGATCGGACACAATAATGATATCAGTGAGCTATAGTTTAAAGCCACCTCAGCATTATTGCAGCTATTACAGATCGGACACAATGATGATACGAGTGAGTTATAGCTTTAAGCCACCTCATCATTATTGCAGCTATAACAGATCGGACACAATGATGCTATCAGTGAGCTATAGTTTAAAGCCACCTCAGCATTATTGCAGCTATTACAGATCGGACACAATGATGATACGAGTGAGTTATAGCTTTAAGCCATCTCATCATTATTGCAGTTATTACAGATCAGACACAATGATGATATGAGCGAGTTATAGTTTTAAGCTACCTCATCATTATTGCAGCTATTACAGATCGGACACAACGGTGATATGAGTGAGCTATAGTTTTAAGCCACCTCAGCATTATTGCAGCTATTACAGATCGGACACAATTGTGATATGAGTCAGCTATAGTTTAAAGCCACCTCAGCATTATTGCAGCTATTACAAATCGGACACAACGGTGATATGAGTGAGCTATAGTTGAAAGCCACCTCAGCATTATTGCAGCTATTACAGATTGGACACAACGGTGATATGAGTGAGCTATAGTTTAAAGCCACCCCAGCATTATTGCAGCTATTACAGATCGGACACAATGATAATAGAGTGAGTTATATTTTAAAGCCGCCTCAGCATTATTGCAGCTATTACAGATCGGACACAATGATAATAGAGTGAGTTATATTTTAAAGCCACCCCAGCATTATTGCAGCTTTTACAGATCGGACACAATGATAATAGAGTGAGTTATATTTTAAAGCCGCCTCAGCATTACTGCAGCTATTACAGATTGGACACAATGATAATAGAGTGAGTTATATTTTAAAGCCACCCCAGCATTATTGCAGCTTTTACAGATCGGACACAATGATAATAGAGTGAGTTATATTTTAAAGCCGCCTCAGCATTATTGCAGCTACTACAGATTGGACACAACGGTGATATGAGTGAGTTATATTTTAAAGCCACCCCAGCATTATTGCAGCCTTTACAGATCGGACACAATGATAATAGAGTGAGTTATATTTTAAAGCCGCCTCAGCATTATTGCAGCTATTACAGATTGGACACAACGGTGATATGAGTGAGCTATAGTTTAAAGCCACCCCAGCATTATTGCAGCTATTACAGATCGGACACACTCAATCTCAAATGTAACTCAAGTTAGTACAACTCAAGTGTAATTAAAGTAGGATAAAATTACGTATGAGTAGAGTTTAGGATAGGTAGTCACAAACAGTTTTTATCTGTCTATTACTGAAGTAGCACTTGAGCAGGCATTAAAAAAATGTCAACAACAGAAAAAAGAAATTATTTTTCAGAACTGGAAAAAAACATTTTGCGCATAGCAAAGCAAAGCACTTCGAAAAGCAAAGATGACAACACCATTGATGTAGGAATACCATAACAGCGAAAACGCAGTAATAGCAGGTCAATTTCAGTATGTCAGTCTAAAATATCAAAGAAATGAAACATAGTTTGTGTGCACGTGGTTTTTTCATGTGCAAAATTTTGAATTTTTACAAAAAGAAATTTCCAATGAATCTCTTGTAATTAAATTTTTGTAAAAATGCAAAATTTTGAATTTTTACAAAAAGAAACATCCAATGTATCTCTTGTAATTAAGTTTTTGTAAAAATGTAAAAATTTGAATCTTTACAAAAAGAAATATCCAATGTATCTCTTGTAATTAAGTTTTTGTAAAAATGCAAAAATTTGAATTTTTACAGAAAGAAATATCCAATGTATCTCTTGTAATTAAGTTTTTGTAACAATTCAAAATATTGCACATGGCGGTATTTTGGTTAACATAAAAACATTTTTCAACTCTCTTATCCAAATAGCTATGATATAATTGCTATAAACACTACATCATATAAAACATACATTAAACACGAGTAAAAGTACTTTTATTTCTTTGTGTCAATCCATCTTTGTCTGTTTTTGGGAAATATGTCTTGAATTTTAATTCTGTTTTAAGATGACTAGATAAAATTTATGTCTAACAAAACGGGATTCAAGCAAAATAAACAAAAGTATGTACTTCAATGAAATGTAAAATTAAACAAAGTTTGGAGATAAATCAATTAAATCTTTAAATAATAATAAAATTGCAACATCAAATAATATCTTATTACTCAAATTCTACTAAGTTTAAACTAAGTCTGTGAATTCCTACCTTGGATATCAAAAACTGAGAATTTAAATATTTAATAAAACATGTATTTTTAAGCCACGCAAATAAAATGTTATTTTGGATATTTTGAAATATACAGTATTAACAAGTGTTTGTCATATCTGGTCAGTAAGTGCCAAATTTGTGTATCAAAGCAACAGTAAAATGAATAACGAACTTTTAACACTTATAAGATGACGAAACATATATACAGACCACTGACCACTCAAGTCTTTGGTCAGTCAGACAGGGTATAGTGACAAAATAAATTAACCAAATTATAGTATGATAAAAACACAAAACAAGTACATGTAGACCAAGCAAGGTTATAAATACGTGATCGAATTACTATATTTATACCAGAATGGTACTGGTTATATACCAGAGTGGCAATGGTATATACCCACAAAACAAGTACGTATAGACCAAGCAAGGTAATAAATACATGATCGAATGACTATATGTATACCAGAATGGTACTGGTTATATACCAGAGTGGCAATGGTATATACCCACAAAACAAGTACGTATAGACCAAGCAAGGTAATAAATACGTGATCGAATGACTATATTTATACCAGAATGGTACTGGTTATATACCAGAGTGGCAATGGTATATACCCACAAAACAAGTACATGTAGACCAAGCAAGGTTATAAATACGTGATCGAATGACTATATTTATACCAGAATGGTACTGGTTATATACCAGAGTGGCAATGGTATATACCCACAAAACAAGTACGTATAGACCAAGCAAGGTAATAAATACATGATCGAATGACTATATTTATACCAGAATGGTACTGGTTATATACCAGAGTGGCAATGGTATATACCAACAAAACAAGTACATGTAGACCAAGCAAGGTTATAAATACGTGATCGAAATACTATATTTATACCAGAATGGTACTGGTTTTATACCAGAGTGGCAATGGTATATACCCACAAAACAAGTACATGTAGACCAAGCAAGGTAATAAATACGTGATCGAATTACTATATTTATACCAGAATGGTACTGGTTATATACCAGAGTGGCAATGGTATATACCCACAAAACAAGTAAATGTAGACCAAGCAAGGTTATAAATACGTGATCAAATTACTATATTTATACCAGAATGGTACTGGTTATATACCAGAGTGGCAATGGTATATACCCACAAAACAAGTACATGTAGACCAAGCAAGGTTATAAATACGTGATCGAATTACTATATTTATACCAGAATGGTACTGGTCATATACCAGAGTGGCAATGGTATATACCCACAAAACAAGTACGTATAGACCAAGCAAGGTAATAAATACATGATCGAATGACTATATTTATACCAGAATGGTACTGGTTATATACCAGAGTGGCAATGGTATATACCCACAAAACAAGTACGTATAGACCAAGCAAGGTAATAAATACATGATCGAATGACTATATTTATACCAGAATGGTACTGGTTATATACCAGAGTGGCAATGGTATATACCCACAAAACAAGTACGTATAGACCAAGCAAGGTAATAAATACGTGATTGAATTACTATATTTATACCAGAATGGTACTGGTTATATACCAGAGTGGCAATGGTATATACCCACAAAACAAGTAAATGTAGACCAAGCAAGGTTATAAATACGTGATCGAATGACTATATTTATACCAGAATGGTACTGGTTATATACCAGAGTGTCAATGGATATATACCGCAGTGGCAATGGATGTATACTTAAAGGGCATAGATATAAAATAATGTAGGCATAAAATACGTGATTAAATAGCCATATTTATACTAGGGTGACACTGGTTATATACCAGAGTGGCAATAGATGTATACATAATTATTCCAGAGTGACACTGGATATATATTGGCAATTGGTGTATAAATAAAGGGCACTAGAATTTATACCAGAGTTGCACTGGATGTATACAAGAGTGACACTTGATCTGTTCCACAAGAGGGACATTGAGATAAGTAGAAGACGGACATTGGATATGTACAAGAGAAACATTGAATATGTACAAGAGATACATTGGATGTATACCATAGAGGAACTAGATGAGGGCAAACTGTTAATTATGTACCAGAGGGACACTGGACATGTGCCAGAATTTACTAGATATGCAGTTACAATAAAATTCATTGTTTTTTGGGGTGTTTTTTAAAAGTAAAATTCCTTTAAAACACTTTACTCATTCTTAACTTTTTAAATTACAACCAATGGTCTAAAGAAATGTAAATTTAAAAAATACCGTTGAAGGATCCCTGTCCTAGTCATTAGCAATCTGGTTTAATCCTAACATTGTTAGACAAATTGAGTTTGTCCAGGAAATGTATCATAAATACCAGAGGTTTAACACTAAATGAGATTTTGTATATCTTACTTTCGAGTTTAAAACCTCTCAACCAATCGTAATAGGTGAAGACTGTGGTATGACAAGTATCACGTTTGTCATATTTGGAACCACAAAAGTAATGTAATTCACTCAATAACCCAATAGTTGACGATATGAGTTTACATGATTCTTTATAAAATAAATGGTTGTGTTATCAACTACAGGTATTAAGCGATCTTAACATTGAAACTGGTCAAATTGTTATAAAAAGTTCGAAAAAAGGCTAACTTTGTGCTTATTTTGAGTCCATTGCTGTTAAAGCAAGTAATGGCGAAATACAGAGTGGAGTAATGGTGTTTTACGCCCCAGTCAAGATTCTTTCACTTATTTCGAGGCGGTCAGTTCTGGGATGGTGGAGAAAACCGGAGTGCCAGGAGAAAACCACCGACCTTAGGCAAGCGAACTGACAAACTTTCTCACATTGGAATCTGTCCCGAGTGGGAACCATCTGAATATAGAACCATCTCTTGTAAATATCGTTAAGCCATTGAATAAGACGGCTGAAATTTTTCCACAATGTACAATTTCTTACAGCACAAAGTACTGCCTACTGTTAAATTAAACACTTTTTGCTAATACTGAACTACTTAAATGAGTTTGACTACCCGCAGAACATTACTTAAACTTAATGTCTGTGCCTTGTTTTAAATTTAAAACAAAATGTAAAATTCCTTATGGACCCATGCATGGGCAGTGATTACATCCAAAGCGATCTAAAATTGTAAAATATACAGACTCTTATTTCACTAACAATAAACCAATGACCCTTTATAAAAATGATATCCAAAAAACTTACCTAAATATGATTTTAAATTAATAACAAGCATCAACCAGGCTAGTGAAGTGATCTCCATTATTCTGAAAACATAAGTCATTAACAAAATTAAAATCTCTAAAAATCTCTAATTTTCATACGTTGTTGGCCTAGCTTATAATATGACAAATCACAGTAATTAATCACAAACATACACAGATAATTTTTACCTATAACATACAGATTTTTTTTTTAATTTCCAAAAAATGTAATAAAATAAGGTTTTTTACATTCTTATTTTTTTTTTAAATTGTGAACGTGTAAAAAAAGAACTTTTATAACGAAAAACTTACCCCTTAGATTTTTGTTAAAAAGTCCATTTGAAATCTTGACGAATAAAGTAATGGAATTTAAGAAATCCTTTTTAAAAGCGGAAATATAAAGATTGTAATTCGTGTCAGATATACTCTCTGATTGACGTATGACAAATACATTGTAAATCAAATCACGATCGGCGAGACAAAAAACGTCAGGGGTTTTTTAAACTGAAAATTATGACGAAACTATTTAAATTAATATTTTATTTTAATTTTTCATACAAAAATGTTTTAAGGACTATTTGTTACATTTTTCTAAGGTCAATGTGCGTTAGGTAGTTGAAACTTGAACTTTGTTGAGTTTAAGATTTGAAGGAAATTTATAACATTCATCAGCTTGTGTTTGGTACGGGGTAGACACCACAAGTGATACTATAATTTTAGAATTAATGTACATGTATCAAGATTACCAGTTTACATTTTGATATATAGAATTCTGTAAAATAGGGATTAGTAAGAAAATCTAACTTACCAGAAGATTTGATTTTTGCAAGTTAACAGGATAGATGTTCCAACATTAAGCGTTTTTTGTTATTGTTTTATCATTCTCAACCATCATGTGTTTAAAATGTTTAGAAGATTTTTTTGAATTAATTTTTTTAAAATTAATTATTTTTTAAATTTAATTAATTATTTTTTTTTAAATAACTGTCTTAGGTTTCAGCTATAAAAATATAACATGAAAAGAATAACAAGATAAACCACTTTTCACATATCCAGATAAAAAAAAAACACTTATTAAGAAAAATATTGAATATGTACGAAAGCCCATTGAGCTCACTTTCGTGGAAGAAAAAAAATAAAAATAACGCGTTATTATGCGTAATTGTCGCGAATAAACGCAAAACTTTCGCAAATAAACGCATAACTTTCGCGAATAAACGCGAAATATCGCGACACATTCGCAAATTAACGCGTAACTTTCGCAAATAAACGCGAAACTTTCGCGAATAAACGCGAATTGCGTTATAAAAAGCGGTTAAGGTAGGTTTGACTGCCAGTTGGACAATGGATAATGAAAAGATTTTTGGGTATTTCTAGAAGAGGTATCTTCAGAATACGTTAAAGAACAAATGGTGAAGGGAAATGTAGGCATTATTTATAAATGAAAATAAATTTTAAGTAAAAATAATATTCATTTATATTTTGCTTAGATTATATTAGGTTAGATAGCAATAACTATAATGAGCTAAATACCGAACAAATAGACATTGTCCTAGTACCATTATCTACCGTTCAACGTCCATCTGACCGTCCGTCTGAAGCTTTATAGCATTAATTATTATGAATTTGATCCGATGGTCACATAGTCAGTTGACCAGGTGCACAGCATATAACTCATTCTACACTAAAGTGTGACAATCAAATTTCCATGTCTTGAATATTATTTCCACGCATGTTTAATTAACATATATGCTATGAGTTTACTATTAAACATTTTTTGTATAGTATGTAGAAAATGTGCAACACTTATGTTGCTGCTACTGTTGTTGTCGTTGGTGTTGCTGTTGTCGTTGTTGTTGTTGTTGTTAATTCACCTCGCATCAGCAATTTTTCAGCTTTTAGCGACGAGAGTAAGATTATTTAAAATCTTTATGAATAAATCAAAGAAAAAGTTTATGTGTGATGTGCACACTTTTTGGTAAAGTGCTTACTCATCTAGTCATTATGCCGCAGACAAGCATACACTTATCCAGCCCATTATCCAGGCACTGTGTGAACCAGTCGATACTCTGTCCTCCTAAAGCCGAGCACCAGACAAGTCACATTATCCAGGCACTGGGTGAACCAGTCGATACTCTGTCCTCCTAATGCCGAGCACCAGACAAGTCACATTATCCAGGCACTGGGTGAACCAGTAGATACTCTGTTCTCCTAATGTCGAGCGTTAGACAAGTCACATTATCCTGGCACCAGATGAACCAGTCGATACTCTGTCCTCCAATTGCCGAGCACCAGACAAGTCACATTATCAAGGCACTGGGTGAACCAGTGGATACTCTGTCCTCCTAATGCTGAGCACCAGACAAGTCACATTATCCAGGCACCAGGTGAACCAGTGGATACTCTGTCCACCTAATGTCGAGCGTAAGACACGTCACATTATCCAGGCACTGGGTGAACCAGTCGATACTCTGTCCTCCTAATGCTGAGCACCAGACAAGTCACATTATCCAGGCACCAGGTGAACAAGTTGATACTCTGTCCTCCTAATGCTGAGCACCAGACAAGTCACATTATCCAGGCACCAGGTGAACCAGTTGATACTCTGTCCTCCTAATGCCGAGCGTCAGACAAGTCACATTATCCAGGCACTGGGTGAACCAGTTGATACTCTGTCCTCCTAATGCTGAGCACCAGACAAGTCACATTATCCAGGCACTGGGTGAACCAGTCGATACTCTGTCCTCCTGATGCCGAGCAAAAGGCGAGGAAGCAATTTATCTTTTTAAGTATGATCCGGCCTGTTTAAAACCCACGACCTCCGTTAAACACGATTGAAATTCTATACGAACTGTGAGATAAAATTTTATTATGTACTAAGATGAAATAAGAAATATAAGATAAAAGTACACAAGTACCGAGATTAAATAAAAAAATATTGAACACAAATACAGAAAGAATGATAAAATTGTGAAAAACCTTTGACACGTATCTAGAGGAAATAGGATGTTTATTTCACAACACGCATATCGAGATAAAATAAGAAGTTTGAAATAAACAACAAACGTATCGCGATAAAATGAGAAGTTTGAAATAAACAACAAACGTATCGAGATGAAATAAGAAGTTTGAAATAAACAACACGCGTATCGAGATAAAATAAGAAGTTTGAAATAAACAACATACGTATCGAGATGAAACAAGAAGTTTGAAATAAACAACACGCGTATTGAGATGGAAAAAAGAAGTTTGAAATAAACAACACGTGTATCGAGATGAAAAAAAGAAGTTTGAAATATACAACACACGTATCGATATGAAAAAAGAAGATTGAAATAAACAACATACGTATCGAGATGAAAAAAAAAGAAGTTTGAAATAAACAACATACGTATCGAGATGAAAAAAAGAAGTTTGAATTAAACAACATACGTATCTAAATGAAAAAAAGAAGTTTGAAATAAACAACATATGTATCGAGATGGAAAAAACAAGTTTGAAAAAAACCACATACGTATCGAGATGGAAAAAAGAAGTTTGAAATAAACAACATGCGTATCGAGATGAAAAATAAAAATTTGAAATAAACAACATACGTATCGAGATGAAAAAAAGAAGTTTGAAATAAACAACATACGTATCGAGATAAAAAAAAGTTTGAAATAAACAACATACGTATCGAGATGAAAAAAATAACTTTGAAATAAACAACATACGTATCGAGATGAAAAAAAGAAGTTTGAAATAAACAACATACGTATCGAGATGAAAAAAAGAAGTTTGAAATAAACAACATACGTATTGAGATGAAAAAAAGAAGTTTGAAATTAACAACATACGTATTGAGATGAAAAAAAGAAGTTTGAAATAAACAACATACGTATCGAGATGATAAAAAGAAGTTTGAAATAAACAACATACGTATCGAGATGAAAAAAAGAAGTTTGAAATAAACAACATACGTATCGAGATGAAAAAAAGAAGTTTGAAATCAACATACGTATCGAGATGAAAAAAGGAAGTTTGAAATAAACAACATACGTATCGAGATGAAAAAAAGAAGTATGAAATAAACAACACACGTATCGAGATGAAAAAAAGAAGTTTGAAATAAACAACATACGTATCGAGATGAAAAAAGGAAGTTTGAAATAAACAACATACGTATCGAGATGAAAAAAAGAAGTTTGAAATAAACAACATACGTATCGAGATAAAAAAAAAGTTTGAAATAAACAACATACGTATCGAGATGAAAAAAAGAAGTTTAAAATAAACAACATACGTATCGAGATGAAAAAAAGAAGTTTGAAATAAACAACACGCGTATTGAGATGAAAAAAAGAAGTTTTAAATTAACAACATACGTATCGAGATAAAAAAAAATTTGATATAAACAACATACGTATCGAGATGAAAAAAAGAAGTTTGAAATAAACAACATACGTATCGAGATGAAAAAAGAAGTTTAAAATTAACAACATACGTATTGAGATGAAAAAAGAAGTTTAAAATTACCAACATACGTATTGAGATGAAAAAAAGAAACGTGAAATAAACAACACACTTATCGAGATGAAAAAAAGAAGTTTGAAATAAACAACACGCGTATCGAGATGAAAAAAAAAGAAGTTTGAAATAAAGAAGTTTGAAATAAACAACATACGTATTGAGATGAAAAAAAGAAGCTTGAAATAAACAACATACGTATCGAGATGAAAAAAAGAAGTTTGAAATAAACAACATACGTATCGAGATAAAATAAGAAGTTTGAAATAAACAACATACGTATCGAGATGAAAAAAAGAAGTTTGAAATAAACAACATACGTATCGAAACTAAAACAAAAATATTAAAACGTTTATACATTTGTAATATACCATTTTAAAAAAAAAAAAAATATTTATCATAAAAGACTATACAATGTTTTGAATGTATTTAAGGATAATTTTTAAATGGTAAACGACATATATTTAACACTTATGGGGATACAAATTTTGAGATATGCCCGTATTGAAATGAAATATAAGATATTCATTAAACAAGAACTTAGATTTTTTTTTTAAACTCAGATAAGAATTTAATGAATTAGTTAATAATGAAATAGGTAGATCTATGTGTATTTAAATAACACGGTTCCAGCTCAATAAGAAGTCGAGAAGATAGAATATGAAAACACACCAACATGGCGCCTGCAACGTTTACCGCGCAACACGTATGAACAAAATGTGTATTTTGGTGTCACACTTCTAGTTGAATGATGACAGGGTTGGGCAAACGATCTCCACTTACAAAACCTTCCACCCAAATCACCGTATAACATGCACAAACATATACATATGTGCAGTGAATCACATTTTCTGAACACTTAAGAACTTAAAGCTATAACTGTTTATACATAAATTATAAAGCAGTAACTGTGCAATATTAATTGTCTCAATGCGACTCTCCTGATGTCTGCAAGTGGTGGTTTTTCGAGCAGAATACGTGGAAGTTCACGATCATCGTAAAACGTAAGCTCGATGGTAAGACATATGAAAACAAACTTTAAGGAAGGTACCATAGAAAAAAACCCGTTTCTAAATTGTTTAAATATCTGTTGATGTTAACTGGCATATATTAAGTTTTTTTTTCTGATGCAAATGTCCAAAGATTTGCAATAAGGAAAGTTCTTTGTCCGTCCTTTGATATTTCGTTCTATCATCCCAAGGATAAAAGTGAAATAATCTTGATTTGGACATAAAACACAATTGAACTAGATAAACAAATTATGGGAATAATGCAAAACAATGTCAGTGAGATGTTACAAAGAATAATTACTAATAACATGGATATAATTATGAACATCAATACTTTATGAGTAAACATTACAATCGTGATCTTTCCCATACTAAGCCTTTTATAACTATAAAGATACAGAATATAAAATTTCAGACATAGTCTATTTGCCACAAAAGTAGGAAAAACGAAATAAATTTATCAATTTTTATGATTTTTTATGCCCTTTTCGTCATGGTGCAGGTACTACAAGCTTGAAAAAACGCATTTTTACTAAATTTTATAAGAACGGTTCAATGGTTAAAATGCACAAAATAAAATCAAAGAAATTAATCAAATGAAATTTTAATAATATATTTAGGCACCTTGCTGATATTCACCGTAATATTGACATTGTGAGAGACGAAGTTTAAAAAATCAAATGGTGTTTTTGAAAGAACAGACAAGAACTGGTCTGTCAAAAGCATCAAACCACAACAACTTCTTGACCTATCGGATCTTATCAAAATTTGTTCCTACCTTGGCATGGTACAACTTGTCAATTAATTTTGTTTCTCGAGGGATGTAAATTTCAAGTGATGTAAATTTCAGTTGGAATTAGATTCACGCATGTACAGTGAAAATTGTTCGTTTCACATGCTGTGTTTGTTGATCGGAAAAACTGAAAAATCAGCCACATGCTTTTAATCAGCAGGTTGAGTTTATTTTTCACTGTTTTGATGTCTACATTTGAATAATACCGAGTATGAAGCTCGGTAGTGAATCTCAACCTAACAATGTCGACATTCCAGAAAAATCTCTCGGTAAATCAGATTCGAAACCCACATGCTTGGCCATTGAACATTATCCCTCTGTAACAGTTTCCCCCGTTTCAGATTCACAAATTTCACTTCCGACATATAGCCAACAATCTCCTTTGCAATGAAATAGACCACAGGGGCACCTGATTTTCGACCGAAATACAGTCCATAAATAACACATTTATGTTGATATTCATTTATATATTATTTTATATCCAATATTCTCAAAAATACATCATGTTAATGACAAATCGAGAAAATACTATCAAAATGCATCATATAAATTTATGATGAATTGATAGTGGATATTAAACCAGAGCAACTCCAAGCCGCTGTAGATGGTCGCACCAGAGGATCTAAGATTCCAACGACCACTCACAGCTCGGTACTGCTACAAATTTTCACTCTTTCCACGAACTATCAGACTGTGAAATTGTTACAAGTGATGTTATGTTAATGGGGTGTTTTTTATACTGGGGTGTTTTTTAATACTGCACATGGTCACTTATTACGGGTAGTTATTTTAGGCTTGACTTAATTTGAGAGAGAATTACAGGTATCACACCTGAGAGATGAGCACATGTTTACTGGTGATTGTATTGACTGGTAGTGGAATTGTTTTTGACTTAGAGGGTTATAATTGACTGCCTGAGGTCAAAGTGGAGTAACCTGCTTTTCTGAATATTGTTATGTGAAGGATAGGCAGTAATTGTGTGTAAATAAACATTAACAGACTTATAGAGAAGAACGTATTTACAGTATATATATTGACGTGATTTATGAATGATATTGTTGTGTTATTGTGAAATGGTGACATTGTTTAATTAAAGAACTAGTATAAAGGTGTAATTGTTCAACCGATGGACTGGTGTAGTTGCACAACCGATGGACTGGTGTAATTGTGCAACAGATGGACTTGTGTATGCAATATTGTGTTCCCAATGGATAGTGGAACAGGGTCTTTCGACTATAGTTTAAGCCTGATATAAAACAGCATTCTAGTAACCACCAAAGCACTGTGTGGAATACTATTTATATTATGTAAATGTGAACAATTTGAATGTATATATATATTTTTTTTTTGGTATAATTGAGTCACTTTGTTATAATGAATATATGTTGATAATAAATGTGGTATGTAATGTGTAAACACTGTGTTGGTTTTTCATCTGAGTTACAGGATATCTCTGTGGTTCCATACTCGGCTTTGTTACATTTATGGTGGCAGCGGTGGGATTCTTCCCGTTAGTCTTAAAGTGTTTAAGATACACTAGCGATTAGTACAAACTATTGAACACAGAGGCATCTCATATTCAGATGAAAAATAGCAATGTTATTTTAGTGATACAAATGTAATGCAATGTGATGTAGTGTATTGGGTTAATTGTTTGACCTCAGGAAAGTCTATTTGTTATATTAATTTTTGGGTTATTTTTTGCAAATTTTATAAGGGGTGTTTTGTGTGTAAAGCAAATATGGATAGGTTTAATGAGCTTGTGTCTATGGCTAATGAATTAAATCTCACTGGGACAGATTTGCAAGATTATGTAAAAGAGCAACAAAATAAAGATAGGGAAGAGAGAGCTAGAGAACGAGAAGACAGGGTGAGGATTGAGCAACATAAACAAAAAATGATGGAAATCCAGGCAGAAAAAGAGAGAATGACAATGGAATTAGATTTTTCTCAACAACAAGCAGTTCAAAAAGAGAAAGAATATAGGATGAAACTAGAAGTTTTAGAGAAAGAAAAAGAGGTAGGGGTTAAAGAGGAAAAAGAGAAATCAATGAGCGCAATTGGTTTTAAATATAGTCCCAAAATACCTGTTTTTGATGAGACAAAAGATGACATGGATGCATATTTAAGACGTTTTGAAACTTTTGCAAATGCTCAGGGTTGGTCTGTGGACAATTGGGCAGTAGGTTTGAGTACGTTACTTACGGGAAAAGCATTGGATGTTTTCTCTAGGTTAGCCCCTGAACATGCTTTGAAATATGAAGACCTTAAAGTTGCACTGTTGAAGCGGTTTGAATGTACTGAAGATGGTTTTCGTAAAAAGTTCCGTGACAGTCGAGCTGAAGAAGGTGAAACATTTACTCAGTATGCGATGAGAATTAATAACTATTTCACCCGTTGGATCGAATTAGCTAATTGTAATAAGGAATACAACGAATTGAGTGATTTGTTATTGAGGGAACAGTTGTTGTCAAGTTGTAATACGGAATTAGAACTTTTTCTACGTGAACGAACACCAGTTAATATAAACGAAATGACAGCTTTAGCTGATAAATATATAGAGGCACGTAGGGGAACTGCAGCTATGTTTTCAAATAAACAACGCAATTTCATGCGTCGAAATTTGCCTCATGGACAATTTGGCAGTAATAGTACTGGAAATAAAGATAGACCATCACAGGCAGAAGTCAACGCAAATAAACAAACAAGACAACAAGATAACATCAGACGTTGTTTTATATGTGACAGTTCTGATCATCTAGCTGTAAGATGTCCAAAGAAAATCAAAAGTGGTAAAGCAGGTCCGATGAAGATATCTGCAGTGAAATCCGAGAATTTAGAAGATGAAATAAATACTCAAATTAAAAGTTGTGAGTCCCAAACAAGTAACATTACTTCAAATTTGCTTGAGCATATGCCAGTTAAGTACGGACGTTTAGGAGAGACTAAAGTTTCAGTTTTGAGAGACACTGGTTGTAGTGGGGTTGTGGTGAAAAAGAGTTTAATTAAGGAGAATGATATGTTAGACATGATCCAAACATGTAAGTCAGTTGACGGTAGCGAGATTAGTGTACAAGTAGCTAAAGTGAATATAGATTCTCCATTTTATAAAGGTTCTACTAATGTATGGTGTTTAGACAATCCACTTTATGATGTTATAATTGGAAATGTACCAGGTGCTTTAGCTCCAGATAAACCAAGTGAAGAATGGGTGGATCCGGTAATATATGCAGTTGAAACACGTGGAATGAAAAGTAAAAACCGTACATCCGGTCATTTGTCAGTACCAGTTGCGTCTGAGAGTGAAGTAGACCCGGAAAAAATTCAAAAAGCTCAGAGAGAGGATGAGACACTTAAACCAATTTGGAAGCTAGCTAAGAGTAATAACGTCAAAGAGAGTCGCTATGGAAAAAAGTCAAGATTTGTGGAACGGAATAATTTGTTATACAGAGAGGTTACCTCTAAGAATGGAAAACAAAATCAACTGGTTGTTCCAAAGCAATACCGAGAATCAGTGATGAGACTAGCTCACGATTCATTAATGGCAGGACATCTAGGAATTGCTAAGACTATAGATAGAGTAATGTTAGAATTCTTCTGGCCTGGTTATCAGTCTGAAATAACGCGGTTTTGTAAGTCATGTGATATTTGTCAGCGTACAGTACACAAAGGATATAATCGAAAAGCACCACTTGGTGACATGCCTATAATAGATCAACCATTTGAGAGAATTGCTGTTGACCTTATTGGACCATTGTATCCAGCATCAGATCGTGGACATAAATATATTTTAACTGTAGTAGATTATGCAACTCGGTACCCTGAAGCTGTGGCTTTAAAACGTATAGAAACGGTTGATGTTGCCGAAGCTCTAGTTGACATTTTTAGTAGGGTAGGCGTACCAAGAGAAATTTTGTCAGATCGTGGGTCACAATTTACGTCAGAAGTTATGCAAGAAGTCAGTCGGTTATTATCTATAAAACAGTTGACTACAACGCCCTATCATCCTGCATGCAATGGACTCGTTGAAAAGTTTAACGGAACGCTTAAACAAATGTTACGCCGGATGTGTTCAGAACAGCCTAAGAATTGGGATCGGTATATAAGTGCTTTGTTATTTGCGTACAGAGAAGTACCTCAAGAAAGTTTGGGATTTTCGCCATTTGAGCTATTATTTGGACGTACAGTAAGAGGACCTTTGCGAATATTAAGGGAACTATGGACTAAAGATGTAACTGATCCCGAAGTAAAATCAACATACCAGTATGTACTCGATTTGCGTGACAGATTGGAGAACACTTGCGAATTAGCACATGAGAATTTAAAATCTGCAAAGTTAAAACAGACTCGTAATTACAACAAAAACGCAAAAGAAAGACAAATGAAAGTAGGAGATAAGGTTTTGTTGTTGTTACCAATGAAACGGAATAAATTACAACTCCAGTGGAAGGGTCCATTTGAGATAGTAGATAGAGTCGGACAATTGGATTATAAAATTAATGTATCTGGAAAAATCAAGATGTTCCATGTTAACATGTTAAACGATATGTCGAGCGTGATGAGTGTTCAACTGTAGGTGAATTAGGACATTTTGGAATTTTGGCATGTGTTGGTATATCAGTTATTGAGGAGACTTACGAATACAGTGAAGATGGTCAATTGGATTTGTTAGAGAAGAATCCACTTAATATATTACAATTGGAATCGACAGAAACAGTTTCAGATGTACACATATCAGAGAAGTTAACAGTAGAACAGAGAAAAGAATTAACAAGTTTGTTGGATGAGTACAGTGGTGTACTTACTGATTTACCTGGAAGGACTAATATGGCAGTTCATGATATACGAACGGTAACGGATGATCCCATAAAAGTTAAACCTTATCCTGTACCATATCAGACACGTGATTTAATTAGAAAAGAGATAGACAAGATGCTGGCAATGGATGTTATAGAACCATAAGAATCTGATTATTCGTCTCCGGTGATTCTATTGCGAAAAAAAGGATTCGACATATAGATTTATTTTGGACTTTCGTCAATTAAACAAAGTGACAGTATACGATGCTGAACCAATGCCATTGATGGATGATTTATTTACTAAATTAACAGGCTGTCAGTTCTACAGCAAACTCGACCTAAGTAAAGGTTATTGGCAAGTGCCTCTTACAGAGACTTCTAAGAGGAAGAGTGCGTTTTCAACACCATTTGGATTATTTCAATTCAAGGTCATGGGTTTTGGTCTTGTAAATGCACCTATGACGTTTAGTCGACTAATGAGGAAATTATTGAATGGTATGGAACAAATAGACAATTTCTTGCACGATATTCTTGTTTATACAAAAACTTGGACTGAGCATTTATTCATACTGAGAGAACTCCTACGTCGTTTGAAAGCAGCAAACTTGACAGCTAGACCGACTAAGTGTTTCTTTGCTTTTCAAAAACTGGAATGTTTAGGTCACATCGTTGGGAACGATTTGTTGCGTCCTCATCCAGATAAAATTGAAGCAATACGACAGGCTCCACGTCCTGTGACTAAACGGCAGGTGAAATCATTCAATGGTCTTGCGAGTTATTATAGGAAATTTATTCCCAACTTTGCTTCAATTGCTGTGCCACTAACGGATGTCACAAAAAAAGGTATGCCAAATAAGGTCGTATGGACTAATGCGCAAGAAAATGCTTTCATGACCTTGAAGAAACTCTTGACATCTGAACCTATTTTGCATTTGCCAGACTTGGATAAAGAGTTCACACTTGGGACTGATGCATCGGATTTAGGAATAGGGGCTGTTTTGTTACAAGAAACAGATAGTATTTTACACCTAGTTGCCTATGCAAGTAGGAAACTGTTGCCCAGAGAAAGGCGTTATTCTATAGTAGAAAATGAATGCTTAGCGTTAGTTTTGGGTGTAAACAAGTTTACACAGTATTTGATTGGAAATGATTTTATTGTAGAAACTGATCATCAGCCTTTAACGTGTCTTACTAACAAAAAAGTGGCTAATGCACGAATAATGCGTTGGGCACTCTTACTTCAGCCGTATCGCATGAGAATCAAAAGTATTCCAGGAAGAATGAATGTTGAAGCAGATTATCTCAGCAGGATACCTGAAAGTTAATGTTGATGATATAAAATGTTAGGTGTAATTAAAAATGTGTCACATTTTTCTTCGGGAAGGGGGAAAATGTTACAAGTGATGTTATGTTAATGGGGTGTTTTTTATACTGGGGTGTTTTTTAATACTGCACATGGTCACTTATTACGGGTAGTTATTTTAGGCTTGACTTAATTTGAGAGAGAATTACAGGTATCACACCTGAGAGATGAGCACATGTTTACTGGTGATTGTATTGACTGGTAGTGGAATTGTTTTTGACTTAGAGGGTTATAATTGACTGCCTGAGGTCAAAGTGGAGTAACCTGCTTTTCTGAATATTGTTATGTGAAGGATAGGCAGTAATTGTGTGTAAATAAACATTAACAGACTTATAGAGAAGAACGTATTTACAGTATATATATTGACGTGATTTATGAATGATATTGTTGTGTTATTGTGAAATGGTGACATTGTTTAATTAAAGAACTAGTATAAAGGTGTAATTGTTCAACCGATGGACTGGTGTAGTTGCACAACCGATGGACTGGTGTAATTGTGCAACAGATGGACTTGTGTATGCAATATTGTGTTCCCAATGGATAGTGGAACAGGGTCTTTCGACTATAGTTTAAGCCTGATATAAAACAGCATTCTAGTAACCACCAAAGCACTGTGTGGAATACTATTTATATTATGTAAATGTGAACAATTTGAATGTATATTGTTTTTTTTTTTTTTTTTTTTTTTGGTATAATTGAGTCACTTTGTTATAATGAATATATGTTGATAATAAATGTGGTATGTAATGTGTAAACACTGTGTTGGTTTTTCATCTGAGTTACAGGATATCTCTGTGGTTCCATACTCGGCTTTGTTACAGAAATCATTCCCGATACTTGGCAGCAAACTCCTTTGGCAGAGAAGTTTAAGGCCATGTTTTTCCGACCCAATCTCACCATACCACATTCTTTCACTACTTAGTGCCGTTTTAATTGTAAATATCCCTGTAGAATTTTGTTATCCTCCTTTACCATGCGCTGGGTCGTAGATTAAAAAAACTTCAGCATTAGTTATTATAATTATTTTTATTATTATTTTAACAGTGAGATTTACAGTTGATATTTAAAAAAAAATGTTATATTTAAAACGTAAAGTTTGCCAAATGATACTGTTTAAATTTAACGATGTAAAATGATTAACAGGTTATGCATATATTTGTGGTTCTTTTACAACAATTAAACATTACTCATCTGTCAGATCCCTATGTTACATAATTCTTATAAAAAATCTTAAACTTTATTTTATAATAGTTTTATGTTGCAAATTGAAGGGTTTTTATTATTATATGTGATAAGAAACGTTCACTTAAGTGTTTTTAAGACTTCTAACATTATCTTAAAATACTGAAAATATTTTAAACTCACAATTTTATTGCATTGTTGAAAAAAATAGAATATGCAAAGTATTAAAATATATATCAAATTAAGCAAAACATATCGAATGATAAAAAAAACAAAAACAATGTTATTTTGTATAAACTGTTATACAATAAATTTCGGCGGTTTTTATCTTTGTACGAGTATGTTAAAGGTTTTTATACAGCAAAACTTATGTGATCAATTTCTACAACAAGAATTTCACGGATTTAAATGTCTCGCCTGGTTAGTTTTTGATCGAGTAGAAAATACATTACTTTAACATAAACTTTCACATTTTGGCACGCCGCCGCCGCCTATACGTACGACAACACTGGAAAAGTAACACCTAAGCCTCCCTTATGGCAATGCCAGGCCCGACAAAAATGGATGTGTGATGCATTTAATTTACTAATTATACATTTACGCGTATCAATGGACAGCTACATTTGACATGGACATTTTCATTGGAACACAATTGTAAGTGTTTGGTTCCTCAAATAGTATTGTATCTACACTTGAATCACTCAAATTTTATTGTGAAACCCAAAACTAAGGAATCCACTCAAATTTAAGTGTAAACTCAGATTTAAGTGGAAACTCAAACTTAAGTGTGATTGTGAAACCGGGGCCTGGACATTTATTCTACGTAATGTCCGTCTAGAGTCGGGAATTTTATTATCAGGTATCCGAAAACGTTTGTCTTCTCTTAGGCTGTTTTATCATTACCGCCGGTTGTTAATATATTCATTAAGTTGTAATGTTCTAATTATAAAAATAATAACCACAATTAATCATAATTGTCATTTGCAATTTAATGTTTTATTGCATAATTATAATAACAAGAGGCCCATAGATCTTAGGGCTTACCTTAGGAAATGTCCTAAATCTCCTGCAGAAGTTTAATAGTGAATTACATAAATTATTGGGACCCTTTAAATTTAACGTGTTAGGGACTCAATGTCAACCAAGGTATTTGCAAACTAAAATTTATTTTTAGGAGGATATAAACTTTAATTTTGACCTTAAATCAATTTAGAAGTTCGTTTTAAGAAAACATCAAAACTGAAAACCCTATGTCTAATTTTATATGTAGTCAAGCGGTTTTTAAAAATTTAGATCTTATAATATCATGAACTAAAACTTTGACCCTTTGTTTTATTTAAACAAGAGGCCCAATAGGGCCTGTATCGCTCACCTGGCACACCCTTATTTTGTTCTTTGCTTTCTATTTTTAAATATATCCAATCAGTAAAATGTAAACAAAATCACTAGCAATATCCTTATTTTCTATTATTTCAAGCACTATTTATCATAAATTTCCTTTCAATTGGCCATGTACTTTGAGAAGATTTAGGCTGAAATAGACCTTTTATGCATGTTACACAATTATTGCAAAAATTAAAAATTTTACAGAAAAACCCATAACATAAGTTTTATCCCCCAACATCTGGTTTCTATGTTATAAATTTCAACAAAATCAGTACATAATAAACCCATAATGGCCATTTTTCGATTTTTGCTATTTATAGTAACCGCAGCCATCTTGGATTTTCGACAGACATGTCGGATACAATTTTGAATCTATACCGCACAAGGACCTTCCACACTCAATATCATTTCAATTGACCATGTACTTTCAGAGAAAAAGATTTTCAAAGATTTCGCCTAAAAATAGACCTTATTTGGATATTACGTAATTATTGCACAAACGAAAAAACGTACGGAAAAACCCTTTATATAAGTTTAATCCCCCGACATCTATTTTCTATGTTTCAAATTTCAAATAAATCGGTACATTAATAAACCCAAAATGGCCATTTTTAGATTTTTGCTATTTATAGTAACGGCAGCCATCTTGGATTTCTTACGGACATGTCGGAAACAATTTTGAATCTATACCACACAAGGACCTTCCACACTCAATATTATTTCAATTGGCCATGTACTTTCAGAGAAGAAGATTTTCAAAGCTAAAAATAGAACTTATTTGCATATTACGTAATTATTGGAAAAACTAAAAATCGTACAGAGAAACCCATTATATATATTATATACCCGAGAACTATTTTCTACGTATTAAATTTCAACAAAATCGGTACATAAATGAACCTGTAATGGCCATTTATCGGTTTTTGCTATTTATAGTAATGGCAGCCATCTTGGATTTAGGACGGACATGTCGGATACAATTTTTAATCTATAGCAACTAAGGACCTTTCATACCAAATTTTATTTGAATTTGCCTATTAGTTTTAGAGAAGAAGATTAAAGGTTACGGATGCATGGATGCACGCACGCACACTTTACCATTCCATAAGTTCACCCTGGCTTTGCCAGGTGAGCTAAAAATTAGTAGTTTTCAAAGATAATTAGCAATTTAAGTCTTCTTTTGCAGCTGTGACCTTGACCTTTCAACATATGACCTTGTATAATATGTCAAAATGATCATTGTCCCAATACCTACAATACTCTATTATACATGCCTATACAAAAAGTTAGTAGTTTTCAAAGATAATTAGCAATTTAAGGCTTCTTTGGCAGCTGTGACCTGGACCTTTCAACATATGACCTTGTACCATATAACAAAATGATTGCCATGTCAATACCTACAATATTCTAATAAACATGCCTATACAAAAAGTTAGTAGTTTTCAAAGATAGTTTGAAGCCATGACCTTGACCTTTCAACATATGACCTTGAACCATATATCATAATAATGGTTGTTGCAATACCTACAATACTCTAATATACATGCCTATACAAAAAGTTAATAGTTTTCAAAGATAATTAGCAATTTAAGTCATGTTTTGAAGCTGTGACCTTGACCTTTCAACATATGACCTAGAACCATTATACCAAAATGATCGCCATCTCAATACCTACAATATTTTAATATACATGTCTATACAAAAAGTTAATAGTTTTCAAGATAATTAGCAATTTAAGTCTTCTTTTGCAGCTGTGACCTTGACCTTTAAACATATGACCTTGAACCATATATCAAAATGATCGTTTTGGCAATACCTACAATATTCTAACATACATGTCTATACAAAAAGTTAATAGTTTTCAAGATATACTGACAAATACATAATTTTAAGCAATTTCCCCACTCAGTACCTTACCATTTCCCCATTTTGAGCCCCATGGCTACCATTTGTGCAAATCTGAAACTACATGACCTAAGGATGTTATAAATGAAACAACTAAGGTATACCTCTTGTAGATTCAGAGGAGAAGATTTTTAAATTTTTCACTATTTCCCCCCCTTATGGGGCCCCAAGGGAACATAACTCTTTCATTTGCGCAAATCTGAAAGGGCTTCACCCAGGCATAATGGTTACCAAGTTTCAATAAATTTGGCCCAGTGGTTTTGGAGAAGAAGATTAAAATGTAAAGTTTACAGACGCACACACGCACGCACGTACGCACACACGCACGCACGCACATACAAACGCCGCATCATACCATAAGCTCACGCTGGCTAAAGCTAGGTGAGCTAAAAACGAAACATGTTCAAAATGTAATCAAGAGGTCAATGGGTCTTGATGCTTACTTGAGGTTATGTCTATTCCGTATCATCTACAGAAGTACAATTGATAATTACATTGATTACAGAAATTACCATTATTTCTTTCCAGTCTGCAGCTCACTGTCACAAGATTTTCAGTCTTAATAAACCTGTTCTAAGCATGATATCTAAGCATGATTTTAGTACCCAATTTTGTTCCAAAACAAAACGATCTGTATATCCCTGCCTATAATATTGTAATATACAAACAGTTTATAGCTTTCCAGACAATTATTAAGTATTCTTATAAATCTGAGGATTTGAGTCTGAACTCATGAGCTTCAGCTCAGGTGAAAATACCGAGTGAGCTAAAAATTTTAATTGAAATATCAAAAATTGCCAAAATAGAACCAAAAGCACAAAGGTAGAACAAACAAAGTAAACAATGATCTGGAACTGTGGTTTTAACCCAATTTTGAGGATAATTTTTAAAATATGCCTAAATGTGTCAGAACTAAAATCCATTTGTCAATATTTGTTCATATTTTTATGATCTGACAATCAAAGCCATTTTACAAATTTTCCAAAATTTTTCCAAAAAATACATGACCTCATGTTATAGAACAGATAAAATACAGTCTTAAGAAACCAAATATCACAACAAATTTAACTCAAAACATCAACTTCGGGGTTTCAAAGAAGAATACATGTATTTGGCTTCAAAATCAATGAGATCCAGGTTTGATAGTCATAGCAACAGAGTGAACTAATCTAAATGGTACTGAGCAATTTATGCTCTTTACAAATTTTCCAAATAATTTCACAAGAGAAGATGAATATAAATTTTAAACTGATTGACCATTTTAGTATTCTAATGCATCTGTCACCTTGATATTTGAACCCATGACAATGATCTATTAAACAAAACGATTGTTATATTAAAACCTACAAATATTTTTATAAGCATGCTTATATAAAAAGTTTATAGTTTTCAACCATTTAAAGCATTCTGATGCAATTGTGATCCTATGACCTTGATCTATATATCAAAATGACAGTGATTGTACTACCTACAATATTTTTTATACAAATGCTTATATAAAAAGTTTACAGCTTACCTGATATATTAACTAATGTACTTATTCAACTATTTCCCCCTAGTTTTCTTGCCATTTTCCCATTTTGTGCCTCATCTTTGATTATTTGTAAAAATTTAAACTAGGTGCCTTATGAATGTTATACATGAAATATCTTAGGTATAGCTATAGCATGTTAAGGGGATAAATGTTTTGAGAATTTTTTCTTCCTTTCTTTTTCCCCCCTCCATTATGGGGCCTTAAGATGACATAACTCCATTCATGCAAATTTGAAATCTTTCCCCAATTCATGATTAAATACCACTGCAATAGCTCAGTTGGCAGATGCTTGCTCCGTTAGTGGGAGGTCGTGGGTTCAAACCCCAACTGGGTCTGACTCAAGACTTGAAAGTGGGTAGTGACTGATCTTTTGCCAAGCACTCGGCAGTACGAAATGAAAGTCACAGTTCTTTCGGATATGAACTTAAAATAAACGAGGTCACAATAGGCATGACACGGTAAAGAACCCTGCTGTATAATGGCATCAGCACAACACATAGGCAAATTTTCTGCACTTTCACCTATAGTCGGCAACCTTTCGATACATTTGAAATATTCTTGACAAGAACATTAAACACTATTACTCAACTCAACTCAAGGCATGATAATCAATAAGTTCATTAAATTTGGACCAGTTTAAAGAATGTGGTAAATGTGTTGAAGTTATAATAAATGATGCTTATATCAATTAGGATAGAAAACAGTTGGTTAAACATCACAAAAATCCAAATACTACAAATGAAACAAGACAGGGTTCGTACAGTATTTGGACTCCAATTTTAAGGACTTTTTAGGGTTTTTTTCAGGGTCTTATTTGCAAATTTAAGGCCTAATCAGAGGGACAATTTTTGCCTTGAGTATATTGTTTTTAGCGACAAAGGCGTCCATAGTAACAGCACTTGAAGTGGAAGTTGAAGTTGTTGGGCATTCGGGAGGGACAGATACCTTTTAAATCGGTCACTTCATTGTCAGTTTTACATGTTTCTGACACTTCTGTCCGTTTAAAATCTTCCGTGTTTAAACTGGCACTAATCTATACTTAGCTGTTTGAAAAAAGTGTTGCGTATCGTAACACTTTGCATTACGGCCATGTTTGTCACTAGAAGCGTGCGAAACTTATTTTCCCAAGTTCTATTATTTTCCGACATCATGTGCAATAAGCTTTGTTTTTGTCACTTTTGACTTCCGACAGCCATTTATATTTTGGTATCCACTGTCTGTTAAACACACATTTCCCCAACATGCAGACAGTTCTTGAAGAGGCCCAAGATGGCCCTAATTTGCTCACCTGAGTTTAAATGTAAATGAAAATTGTCAAACATATGTTTCTTCACACAAGAAAATGACGTCTGGAAAAGAATTCACCTAAATTTATTCATTATTGTAATTTTTTGTAAAAAAAGTACTATTTACCATATACAAAAATTAAACGCAAAAACGCGTAACCTAATTTTTCACAAAAATTCTTGAAATTCACAAACTTGGTAAATGAGATGCGGTAGATGCCAAATATCACATCAGATTTTATCTCAGTGAAGTGGTTTTGGAGAACAAGATTTTTTTAGGTTTTTAACTATGTAGGTCATTGTGACCCACATGTGGTAGCTATGGCAACCAAAAACACAAATCTGAAAGGCAATGTTCTATTGATGCTTTTGACCAAGTTTAAACAAAAACAAAATGTGACCAGAAGTTTCTGAGAAGAAGTCGTTTGAAGCAATTGTTGACGGACGGACGACGGAGGGTCTGCCTCTATTGATACCAATAGCTCACATGAGCACTTTGTGATCAGGTGAGCTAAAAATATATCCTTGAATGAAATGAATACCTATGTCATGATTACATTGGTAATGAGTTAATTATTTTTCAAAATACACATGTATATATATATATATATATATATATATATATATATATATATATATATATATATATATAACAATTTACATCTTATAAACTTAATAACCTAAATGTTAAAACTGTTTTATAAATATTTTATATTTTCCTTCAACAGGACCAAGAGTAAAAAATATGATCAGATTAAAGTATGAAACTCATGGGTTAGTATTAAATTTACATTGATGTTCCCAGTTTTGTAATTAACAATTAGAGAAATAACAAAAAAAGAAAAAAAAATTATTTATTTTTTTTATAGAAATTCAAGATAAGATAAAAACAGAAATTAAAACAAGAGGCCCAAGATGGCCCTAATTTGCTCACCTGAGTTTAAATGTAACTGGTATGTCTTGATAATACCTGGTTAGTCATAACACGTTGCCTCAATAGAAGTGGTTTCTGAGAACATTATTTTTATTGTTTTGTTTTTTAGCTATGTAGGTCACTGTGACCTACTTTTGGTAGCCATAGCAACCAGAAAACAAATGTGAATGGCAATGGTCTATATTGACTAAATTAAATTTGAATGAAATGTGACCAGTAGTGTCTGAGAAGAAGTCTTTTGATGGATGTATGGATGGATGGCAGAGTGCCTATCCATAACAAAAGCTCACATGAGCAATTTTCAGATCTGGATTTAAGACTTTACAGATTTGTCACATTAATTAATATATTTAAAAAAAAAAATGTAAGTCAACTGCAAATTATTTTTAAAAAAATTGTTCAGTTAGTTTAAATTATGTCATATCAGTGATATTGTAAAACAAAAAAAATAATTCAAGGTTTTAGCTATATCTAAAAAAAAAAAAAAGAAAAAAAAAAGTGGCCTCACTGGAATTCGAACCCTCAACCCCTGAGTTGCTAGAATTGAAAATGAAAAAGTTCGAAAAAGCGACTTGTATTTTACAGAATTTCATGAAATTTGTCAAACATATGTTTCTTCACATAAGAAAATGATGTTTGGAAAAAGAGTTCACCTAAACTTATTCATTATTGTAATTTTGGTAAAAAAAGTACTATTCACAATGTATAAAAAATAAACGCAAAAACACCTTACCTAATTTTTCACAAAAATTATTCAAATTCACAAACTTGGTATATAAGATGCTTTAGATGCCAAATATCACATCAGATTTTATCTCAGTGAAGTGGTTTTGGAGAAGAAGATTTTTTTAGGTTTTCAACTATGTAGGTCAATGTGACCTATATTTGGTAGCTATGGCAACCAAAAACACAAATCTGAAAGGCAATGCTCTATAGATGCTTTTGACCAAGTTTGAAGAAAATGTGATCAAATGTTTCTGAGAAGAACTCGTTTGAAGCAATTGTTGATGGACGGATAATGGAGGGTCTGCCTCTATTGATAGCACTTCGTGCTCAGGTGAGCTAAAAAAAACCTTTATTTGTTACAATGCCAACATTTACTGAAACAAGACTTCAGAAACAAAATAATTATACACACCTGTAATAAAAAAAAGACAGGTGACATGTTACAGTATTAATTAATAATTTAAGGAATAACTTGTGTTTTTAACAAGTTTATTGAGTCATAACATGAAAAACGGTGTGCACGCTTCATAATGCGCGTAGCATGTTATTACTCAATATTTACAATAGCTAATATTTTGTACTATGTGATCCCTTGTTAGACTCATATCTTCATGACTTCAGTATAGAACGTGCAGAGTTATGTGACGTAATAACTAAGGTCGATGTGACGTAACAACTAAGGGCGTAGGAATACACAAAAATTTGTAAACAGATGTCAGGGATTTCCTGATCTATTTATAAAAACACATGTCAAAGCACGTCTTAATGTTTATACATAAACCTTCCAAAATATCGCGATATATTGTGCATATATTGCATTAAATTATGTTATAAACTTAGAATTTTTTTTTTTTTTTTTTGTTTTTTTTTATGTGGCCCGAAACAAGCACATATACAGGAGTCTGTAAAAATCTATACAATGTAAGAAGGTTCAAGAATATGGTACATCATGATTTTATACATAGTTTATTTATTATTTTACACATGAATATGCCAAGAATTAATTTGCGCGGGATTCACTATCGTTCATACCCTCATGTACGTTACCAAACACGAAGTCATTTCTTAAATAAACTTGTTAAAAACACGAGTTATTCTTTCTAATTTAATTTTGAACACTTAAACTGAAACATAAAACAAAATGCAATGTTTTGTTTTTTAATCTTGATTTTTTATAAATTAAAAAAATCCTCCGTGTTATCAACAAACAATTTCAGCCATTGAAATGGAAAGAGTAATTACGTCACGCCATTGGCGTTTAGCATTGCTATGGTTGCGTATTTTATTGGAGTATAACATGAAAAACGAGCACGTGCATTTACTTTGTGTTTGTGTTGCAGTATGATATAACAGAATTTAAAAATTAAATTATTGAGCTACAACAAAGATGTAAAGATACAAAATTGTAGCTGCAAAGGTACAAAATGTAACTGCAGAGAGGAAGAAATAAAACTGTAGCTGCAGAGATAGCAAAGTTAAAAAATGTAACTGCAGAGAGGAAGAAACAAAACTGTAGCTGCAGAGATAGCAAAGTTACAAATTATAACTGCAGAGAGGAAGAAACAAAACTGTAGCTGCAGAGATAGCAAAGGTACAAAATGTAACTGCAGAGAGGAAGAAACAAAACTGTAGCTGCAGAGATAGCAAAGGTACAAAATGTATCTGCAGAGAGGAAGAAACAAAACTGTAGCTGCAGAGATAGCAAAAGTACAAAATGTAACTGCAGAGAGGAAGAAAAAACCTGTAGCTGCAGAGATAGCAAAGGTACAAAATGTAACTACAGAGAGGAAGAAACAAAACTGTAGCTGCAGAGATAGCAAAGGTACAAAATGTAACTGCAGAGAGGAAGAAACAAAACTGTAGCTGCAGAGATAGCAAAGGTACAAAATGTAACTGCAGGAAGAAGAAAAAACCTGTACCTGCAGAGATAGCAAAGGTACAAAATGTAACTGCAGAGAGAGGTAACAAAACTGTAGCTGCAGAGATAGCAAAAGTACAAAATGTGATTGCAGAGAGGAAGAAACAAAACTGTAGCTGCAGAGATAGCAAAGGTACAAAATGTGACTGCAGAGAGGAAGAAACAAAACTGTAGCTGCAGAGAAAGCAAAGTTACAAATTGTAACTGCAGAGAGGAAAAAACAAAACTGTAGCTGAAGAGATAGCAAAGGTACAAAATGTAACTGCAGAGAGGAAGAAACAAAACTGTAGCTGCAGAGATAGCAAAGGTACAAAATGTAACTGCAGAGAGGAAGAAACAAAACTGTAGCTGCAGAGATAGCAAAGGTACAAAATGTATCTGCAGAGAGGAAGAAACAAAACCGTAGCTGCAGAGATAGCAAAGGTACAAAATGTAACTGCAGGAAGAAGAAAAAACCTGTAGCTGCAGAGAAAGCAAAGGTACAAAATGTAACTGCAGAGAGGAAGAAACAAAACTGTAGCTGCAGAGATAGCAAAGGTACAAAATGTAACTGCAGGAAGAAGAAAAAACCTGTAGCTGCAGAGATAGCAAAGGTACAAAACGTAACTGCAGAGAGAGGTAACAAACCTGTAGCTGCAGAGATAGCAAAAGTACAAAATGTGACTGCAGAGAGGAAGAAACAAAACTGTAGCTGCAGAGATAGCAAAAGTACAAAATGTGACTGCAGAGAGGAAGAAACAAAACTGTAGCTGCAGAGATAGCAAAGTTACAAATTGTAACTGCAGAGAGGAAAAAACAAAACTGTAGCTGCAGAGATAGCAAAGGTACAAAATGTAACTGCAGAGAGGAAGAAACAAAACCGTAGCTGCAGAGATAGCAAAGGTACAAAATGTAACTGCAGGAAGAAGAAAAAACCTGTAGCTGCAGAGATAGCAAAGGTACAAAATGTAACTGCAGGAAGAAGAAAAAACCTGTAGCTGCAAAGATAGCAAAGGTACAAAATGTATTTGCAGAGAGGAAGAAACAAAACTGTAGCTGCAGAGATAGCAAAGGTACAAAATGTATTTGCAGAGAGGAAGAAACAAAACTGTAGCTGCAGAGATAGCAAAGGTACAAAATGTAACTGCAGAGAGGAAGAAAAAACTTGTAGCTGCAGAGATAGCAAAGGTACAAAATGTAACTACAGAGAGGAAGAAACAAAACTGTAGCTGCAGAGATAGCAAAGGTACAAAATGTAACTGCAGAGAGGAAGAAACAAAACTGTAGCTGCAGAGATAGCAAAGGTACAAAATGTAACTGCAGGAAGAAGAAAAAACCTGTAGCTGCAGAGATAGCAAAGGTACAAAATGTAACTGCAGGAAGAAGAAAAAACCTGTAGCTGCAAAGATAGCAAAGGTACAAAATGTATTTGCAGAGAGGAAGAAACAAAACTGTAGCTGCAGAGATAGCAAAGGTACAAAATGTATTTGCAGAGAGGAAGAAACAAAACTGTAGCTGCAGAGATAGCAAAGGTACAAAATGTAACTGCAGAGAGGAAGAAAAAACTTGTAGCTGCAGAGATAGCAAAGGTACAAAATGTAACTACAGAGAGGAAGAAACAAAACTGTAGCTGCAGAGATAGCAAAGGTACAAAATGTAACTGCAGAGAGGAAGAAACAAAACTGTAGCTGCAGAGATAGCAAAGGTACAAAATGTAACTGCAGGAAGAAGAAAAAACCTGTAGCTGCAGAGATAGCAAAGGTACAAAATGTAACTGCAGAGAGGAAGAAACAAAACTGTAGCTGCAGAGATAGCAAAAGTACAAAATGTGACTGCAGAGAGGAAGAAACAAAACTGTAGCTGCAGAGATAGCAAAGGTACAAAATGTAACTGCAGAGAGGAAGAAACAAAACTGTAGCTGCAGAGATAGCAAAGGTACAAAATGTAACTGCAGAAGGGAAGAAACAAAACTGTAGCTGCAGAGATAGCAAAGGTACAAAATGTAACTGCAGAGAGGAAGAAACAAAACTGTAGCTGCAGAGATAGCAAAGGTACAAAATGTATCTGCAGAGAGGAAGAAACAAAACTGTAGCTGCAGAGATAGCAAAGGTACAAAATGTAACTGCAGAGAGGAAGAAACAAAACTGTAGCTGCAGAGATAGCAAAGGTACAAAATGTAACTGCAGAGAGGAAGAAACAAAACTGTAGCTGCAGAGATAGCAAAGGTACAAAATGTAACTGCAGGAAGAAGAAAAAACCTGTAGCTGCAAAGATAGCAAAGGTACAAAATGTAACTGCAGTGAGAGGTAACAAAACTGTAGCTGCAGAGATAGCAAAAGTACAAAATGTGACTGCAGAGAGGAAGAAACAAAACTGTAGCTGCAGAGATAGCAAAGGTACAAAATGTGACTGCAGAGAGGAAGAAACAAAACTGTAGCTGCAGAGATAGCAAAGTTACAAATTGTAACTGCAGAGAGGAAAAAACAAAACTGTAGCTGCAAAGATAGCAAAGGTACAAAATGTAACTGCAGAGAGGAAGAAACAAAACTGTAGCTGCAGAGATAGCAAAGGTACAAAATGTAACTGCAGAGAGGAAGAAACAAAACTGTAGCTGCAGAGATAGCAAAGGTACAAAATGTAACTGCAGGAAGAAGAAAAAACCTGTAGCTGCAGAGATAGCAAAGGTACAAAATGTGACTGCAGAGAGGAAGAAACAAAACTGTAGCTGCAGAGATAGCAAAAGTACAAAATGTGACTGCAGAGAGGAAGAAACAAAACTGTAGCTGCAGAGATAGCAAAGGTACAAAATGTAACTGCAGAGAGGAAGAAACAAAACTGTAGCTGCAGAGATAGCAAAGGTACAAAATGTGACTGCAGAGAGGAAGAAACAAAACTGTAGCTGCAGAGATAGCAAAGGTACAAAATGTAACTGCAGAAGGGAAGAAACAAAACCTGTACCTGCAGAGATAGCAAAGGTACAAAATGTAACTGCAGAGAGGAAGAAACAAAACTGTAGCTGCAGAGATAGCAAAGTTACAAAATGTAACTACAGAGAGGAAGAAACAAAACTGTAGCTGCAGAGATAGCAAAGTTACAAAATGTAACTGCAGAGAGGAAGAAACAAAACTGTAGCTGCAGAGATAGCAAAGGTACAAAATGTAACTGCAGAGAGGAAGAAACAAAACTGTAGCTGCAGAGATAGCAAAGGTACAAAATGTAACTGCAGGAAGAAGAAAAAACCTGTAGCTGCAGAAATAGCAAAGGTACAAAATGTAACTGCAGAGAGAGGTAACAAAACTAGCTGCAGAGATAGCAAAAGTACAAAATGTGACTGCAGAGAGGAAGAAACAAAACTGTAGCTGCAGAGATAGCAAAGGTACAAAATGTAACTGCAGAGAGGAAGAAACAAAACTGTAGCTGCAGAGATAGCAAAGGTACAAAATGTAACTGCAGAGAGAGGTAACAAAACTGTAGCTGCAGAGATAGCAAAGGTTCAAAATGTAACTACAGAGAGGAAGAAACAAAACTGTAGCTGCAGAGATAGCAAAGGTACAAAATGTAACTGCAGGAAGAAGAAAAAACCTGTAGCTGCAGAGATAGCAAAGGTACAAAATGTAACTGCAGAGAGGGGTAACAAAACTGTAGCTGCAGAGATAGCAAAAGTACAAAATGTGACTACAGAGAGGAGTGGAGTAATGGTGTTTTACGCTCAATTCAAAAATCTTTCACTTATTTTGAGGCGGTCAGTTCTGGAATGGTGGAGGAAACCGGAATGCCTGGAGAAAACCATCCACCTTTAGCAAGCGAACTGACAAACTTTCTCACACTAGGATCTGTCCCGAGTGGGATTCAAACCCAGGCGGTGAGAGGTGTTGTGATCCCTAAGCACGTGCTTTAGACCCCTTGTGTAACTGCAGAGAGGAAGAAATAGAACTGCAGCTGCAGAAGGCAAGAAAATACAAAATGTAGCTGCAAAGACAGAAGACTGCAAAGACATTGGAGATACAAATCTGTACCTACAGAAACAGAGGAGATACAAAACTACAGCTGTAGAGACGGGGGAGATAAAATTGCTGGAGATAGAAACTATAAAAAATTGTAACAGCAAAAAAGGATACAAGAATGTGGCTGCAAAGAGAAAAAGATGGCTTCAATGTTTTCAGTGTGATAATCATTGCTGAACATTCTGTTTTTAGGAGAAAAGTAAGTTTTTCAATACAGGTATATTTAAACATGGAAACTGATTTTCCATTAGGCCATTCAGTACATTTTTGTGACATCAAGGAAAATAGGAAAAGTCATACATGACGTATGTGCAGCAATTAATTTATTGAAGAATATACCTTCTCCCAAGAGCAGGAAATTTATTTTGATCGCAAGTATGAATGGCATTAAACTAAGGCTTGTCTCTCCATCTACAGATGGCAAGGTCTTGATATAAGTGAAATAATCTTCTAGTTAAATCATATGTCAGTAAATTATGGACAGGTGCTTTACTTATGGCTAATGATGTCTTGATATAAGTGAAATAATCTTCACTGAAGTTAAATCATATGTCAGTAAATATGGACAGGTGCTTTACTTATGGCTAATGATGTCTTGATATAAGTGAAATAATCTTCATTGAAGTTAAATCATATGTCAGTAAATTATGGACAGGTGCTTTACTTATGGCTAATTATGTCTTGATATAAGTGAAATAATCTTCACTGAAGTTAAATCATATGTCAGTAAATTATGGACAGGTGCTTTACTTATGGCTAATATGTCTTGGTATAAGTGAAATAATCTTCACTGAAGTTAAATCATATGCAGTAAATTATGGACAGGTGCTTTACTTATGGCTTATGATGTCTTGATATAAGTGGTACATTTTTGACTGTCAGTAGCCAGTAAAAACCCTAGCTATCAAATTACACCTCAAGCCAACAGAAGTTAAAATAAAGACGTTAACATACAAATGTGTCAGACTATGGCTCGAATAAGATTATGGCTCATATCACATTATGACTCATACAAATGTTCACATTGCTCAATCAGTGAAATAAGTGGAGCAGGGTTATAAGGGAACAGTTCAACTTCCCACAGCCCCTCTATCTTAAACCTCAGTCTTATAAACATGGTCATAACAGTATCAAGTAATGTCTCTTTGTACTGTAAATCCTCACTGGTATCTGGAGTTATGGAACTTGTCTCTATATCAGAGCTGTTAAAATTCCTGTTCACAGCTTTATGTAATTGTTCAGCTACAATTCCTCCATCACAAACAGATGTTAAACTTGTGCATGTATTAACCTGTTCACAACCACTGTTGTCCACTGTTGTTTTTGTAATACTGTTGGTTTCACATAAACTGGGTATTTCTATATTTCTTACTGGATTGTCATTGGATACGGGTGCCCAAATATACATTTCTGATTGATCTGACATATAATCTGGCATAGGTATACCTTTTTGTGGAATGGGGTCATTGTAAATCTCACCGCTACCGCTACCACTAGCACAACCACCAACACCACCACCACCACCATTATCATCATCATCATAATCATCATCACCACCATCATCATCATCATCATCATCATCATCATATGAGTTTATCAATGACAAACCTAGAGTTGTTTGAAAATTTTCAGACTTGCCTTGCTGTAAGTTGGGTTTAAGATTATCACCTAGCTGGATTCCAGTATCATTTTCAATTAATTTAACATTTTTCTGTTGTTTTATATGTGATGAATCATTAATCTTTGTTAATTCCATGTCAACAATTCCATCAGATTGTTCTTTTAAATCAGTATGACTTATTTCCTCTCTAATAAAATCAGTACTTTCTTTTCAGAAATATTTTTACTTTGTAAATATATTTCTGAATTACCAATACTGAAACTTGTTGTACAAACTCTGACCATTCTGAGACAACCAGTCTCATATATCTGGTTAAATAAAGCAAAAACATGTTTCAGGGGAGGTAAGCCAGTCAAGTAAAACTGTATGATCATAGCTAACAGTTTTTACAAAGATTATAAAGTTGAAATGAGGGTTCATTACTGCTTTAATTTTTGTCTGATGGTCATCACCAAAAATTGCATTACAGCATCTACAAAATAAAAATAAAAACTCTCTATGCATCTAATGTTCTCTTTTTCAGCACATCTCAATATGACAATTATTTATGTCAAATTTCATTAAAATCTCTTATACTGTTTAAGATTTGTGAAACAGAAACTGAAATATGACCTCTACATGATCCATGTTTTTTACCATACATCCTCTCCCTATAATGCATCTATAAAGTTAATATGACCTCTACATGATCCATGTTTTTTACTATACATCATCTCCCTATAACGCGTCTATAAAGTTAATATGACCTCTACATGATCCATGTTTTTTACTATATATCATCTCCCTATAATGCGTCTATAAAGTTAATATGACCTCTACATGATCCATGTTTTTTACTATATATCATTTCCCTAGAACGCGTCTATAAAGATAATATGACCTCTACATGATCCATGTTTTTTACTATATATCATTCCCTATAATGCGTCTATAAAGTTAATATGACCTCTACATGATCCATGTTTTTTACTATATATCATTTCCCTATAATGCGTCTATAAAGTTAATATGACCTCTACATGATCCATGTTTTTTACCATACATCATTTCCCTATAACGCGTCTATAAAGTTAATATGACCTCTACATGATCCATGTTTTTTACCATACATCATCTCCCTATAAAGCGTCTATAAAGTTAATATGACCTCTACATGATCCATGTTTTTTACCATACATCATTTCCCTATAACGCGTCTATAAAGTTAATATGACCTCTACATGATCCATGTTTTTTACTATACATCATCTCCCTATAACGCGTCTATAAAGTTAATATGACCTCTACATGATCCATGTTTTTTTACTACACATCATCTCCCTATAACGCGTCTATAAAGTTAATATGACCTCTACATGATCCATGTTTTTTACTATACATCATCTCCCTATAACGCGTCTATAAAGTTAATATGACCTCTACATGATCCATGTTTTTTACTATACATCATCTCCCTATAACGCGTCTATAAAGTTAATATGACCTCTACATGATCCATGTTAGTTACTATACATCATCTCCCTATAATGCATCTGTAAAGTTAATATGACCTCTACATGATCCATGTTTTTTACTATACATCATCTCCCTATAACGCGTCTATAAAGTTAATATGACCTCTACATGATCCATGTTTTTTACTATACATCATCTCCCTATAACGCGTCTATAAAGTTAATATGACCTCTACATGATCCATGTTTTTTACTATACATCATCTCCCTATAATGCATCTGTAAAGTTAATATGACCTCTACACACCTTTCCATTCAAAATTTGGAACAAACATACAAATCAGTGTGAAACACAGGGCATCAATTGCCACCATATAGCTAGCCTGTATGAATGAATCAGTTATAGAGGTTACCCTTAAAGGACAACATGTATTTCAGTATGTAAGTGCAAATTGTTCTATGATCATGTGACCCTGACCTTGATGACCCATTTTAGACACATTGTTGTTACATACTGCATCTAAGGTATTATCCCATTTATATCCTTTTCAATACAAGGTTATAAAAGTACAATGATACATGCATATGTACAGCCTTAGATAATGCTACAAGTGATTTGCCATATTCATGATTGGGGGATGAAACAAATAACAAAGTATATGGAAGTCAATATCATACTGATGTACCTTTTATATGTATGCAAAAATATATCAAGCAGTGCTATCAAAGCTTCTATCCAATCATCATCTTGGTCACAAAATAAAACACACAGCAATCACATGTTCTCTTGCATCTCAACTTTGATGTTATAAAGTAATTCAAAACTAATATGGATTTTAAAGTATGTTGTTCACTGTTCCAATCAACTGAAATGAAAGAAAAGAAAAAGCTTTATTTAATTATAAAATATTGATTCATGTGTGTCATAAACAAGAACTACCAGAGGAACAGCTAACATAAGGCTGACCTGCAAATCAAAAAAACTTAGACACTTATGTTTATAATGGTCTTTGAACCATAACAGAAGTTAAATTTACTTGGTACAAATATGGTAAAAAACATATTTTAATCATGAACAAACAATGAGAGACAATTCAAAAGCCATGAAAATACAGAATGAGAGATACGAAGAAATGACAATTAGCTGACTAAATTGATTTGAAAACGTGGAAAGCAATAAAATCTTCTTCAACACTAAAACCTGCAGTTATCTTTTGGTGGCAAGTAATACCAATAGCTGTCAAGGGTTTTCAAAGTTAAATGTGTGACACCCGAAGACTGAAGCATCCCCCTGGAAAAATGGGGAAAATGGGTATAAAAATGTTCATTCACCTGCATTTGAGACATCATCAACAGCAAGCAGAATCCACAAAACAAGAACCAAAATATTACTGGATCGGTACAAAATACCGTATCTGCGAGTTCAGCATCAGCTACTAAAAATGTTACCTGTAAAAATGCGTGGACACAAATGCAATGTGTGTGACTTGACAGGTATGAATACCTGAAGCAAGAACTTATCGGTATTTAAAAATCTTCAAACCTAAAATATTTTTCTAACTAAAATTCCATATTATCTTCCTTTCCTTTTTTTTCTATATGTATTATAATCTTAAAATAATATAATTATACCTGACTCTTGTTTGAACTTAAAGTGGACTGCAATTGCTTTCAGAACCACAAGGGAGATAATCCGTAGACTTTTTGATGCTCCTGGATCTTGTTCGGAGATTTCTTCGTGGCAAACTTTCTGAATGTTTTCTAAATTAAACCATGCAGGAAATTTGTAGCAGCTCCACTATAACTTGATAGATTAATGTTTCTGGTAATGGATAAAACCTTTCCATAACAGAAAACTGTATTAAGAAGATGTAATATTTTGGTAGTAACAAAAAAATCATCCTTAGACAACAAGCTCAAAATAACAACCAATTTAGGACACTGTTGTAATATTAAATTATTCTGTTCACAGGCTGTTTGGTTCTCTATATTCAGTGATAAATGTTTACTTAATTTCTGCCAAATAATCAGAACTTCACACAAAATAAATTTCCAATCACTTTCCTTATGGTAAGCACAGAAATTATCACAAATCATATTCCAGTTTTTTACATAAAGTTTTGATAACAATCTGCTTAGTATTTGGGTTGACATCATCAGCGACAAGACAAGCACACAATTCAAGTCTAGATCTAATATTTATATTGGAACTTCCATACTTAAAATCTTCCATTAGGTTTTCCATTAGTGTTTGTCTTTTTCCTATAAGTAAATCAAGCAGGGTTTTTATTGTGGAAAAACAAACTATGAAATTAAAATTCCACTGATATATGGTTTTAAAACATTGGAACTTGGGTTCAAAATTCAAAACCAATCTGCCAGCAAGACCTTTAACTTCTCAGACATACCAAATATACAGAAATAATATTTGGTTATTGCTTTCATCAGTGTATATAATTTTTACAAATAAAAGCTCTATAACTTTGAGATTTATAATAGTTACAATTCAACCCTAAATTAAAACAGGTTGAAATTGATGGGAAAATCTTATTTGTATTTTAAAATTACAAATACTTAGTAAGCTGGATCTTTTGGTTATCTAATTAGAAAGTCGATGGAGAAAATAGATTAAAATAAAACAACATTTTCATTTCAG
>JARBDR010000008.1:0-40000 GCA_029721355.1 Tegillarca granosa
AAATCGCCATTGGCTACTAATTTCTGAGAAAGTAGTACGAAAGGAGTCATGAAAGCCTGGTAACCAGATTGATATCAATACTCATGTACATAAATCATTCCTATATTGTATTCTGCGTATGCGTGGAATATCTGATAACATTATATATCGTAATTTACCTGAGTGATCACAGGTCCATTACTTTACAATAGGACATTCAATTACTGATGTTATAACTTTAATTTTATTGTTTGTTATTGCATTCATTAAAAATGTCTGGTTCTCAGTAGTTAGTATAAACTGTCAGCTAAATTCAGGTATAAAAAAGTTTAAAATATTTTAAAAAAAAAAATAAAAAAAAAAAAATAAAAAAAAAATTTCCACTTTTAATTTGAAAAATCGGTCCTTTTTTCTCGCTGTTTCCCATAGGACACCATTGTCAAATCCGCTGAAAATCGGAAAGGGTCAGTTTTATATTATTCTTTTTTCTAACTTAAATATAAAAAATCAAAAATGTCTGGTTTTCATTAAAATCTACATGTCGTGCAGAAAATTCAAGTATAAAAATCGTTACGATACAAAATGTAGTTTTGAAAAAAAAAACATTTTCCATTTTTCATTTTAAATTTGGCTGAAGTAGAAAAATGAGATATAAATGGTGGTATGGGCGTATAGGAGTATACTGTCGTTGTTTTAGCAAAGGGGCATAATTTTACTTGTAAAATACAAGTCTAATAAAATATTCATTGTTTCTTTTTTTTTAAATTTTAAACAATATTTTTATTCTAAGAACAAATGTCAATATATTTTATGATTAATTAAAAATTACAGTGTAATATCCACAATCACAATTCTGATTCAATACAAAACCACTAAATTTATGAAAAAATGTAATTCATTGATAGTTAATAAAAAAAAAAATATATATATATATATATATATATATATATATATATATATATATATATATATATATATATATATATATATATGTCTCTGATAAAATAAATATAAAATAAACCAGTTATGAGTTTTGTTTTTTAATAAGATAGTACGCCCTATATTACTTTGTATCGAATGTGTACTCAGTTAATTGTACAATAAAAGAAATAATCATCGGAGACATTCACAGATGCATGGCAAATTTAATATTAAAATCGTAAATCAATTTTTAGAAATCGAGTTCTTTTCAATCGGAGAAGTGGTCAAAATTAAACAAAGACTATAGTTTAATACCAAAAAAGAGACGTCTTAATGTATGGAAATATATTATCATCATTTAAATGTTCTAAATCATTTCCGAAATGTCCTCGAAACTGTAAATTTTTTAACCGAATGACATTTCCTTCGTAGATGCGGTACAGTTTTCTGTTTATTGATTTTTTTCTGTCAATCATAGTTTTTAATTTTTAATCCCGGAGACTTTGTAAAGTCACGTCCTCCACACCTTCTGTGTGAGTAATGTCACAAGCGAGCGTAGATCATCGACAATGCTTTTATTATCTCGAGCCATATTTTTTTTTTAAACTGCATCAACTGAACCTACCGTAGGCAAAATATGTGCATTAACTTCTCTAAAATTTCTCCCGTTTACTCCTGTCTAACACGTATCGTACATATACATACATATTTTCGACGTAAAATCGTTAAAAATCATCCTAGAGTTATATCTTTTTATTTTTTTCATTTTTAAACTGCATCTACTGAACCTACCGTAGGAAAAATACGTTAATTAACTTTTCTTTTCTTTCTCCCGTTTACTCTTTATAACTTCAATTGTGTTCAAGGCTGTTCACATCAGGGACATTTCAATTTGTCTTAAAAAGGATTGACAATTTTGATACTTAAATTTGATATGTTATTCATGTTTGATCAAATTTAAAATTTTCCACTGAAAGGATTATTTATAAAATGATTTCCCACTGAAAGGATGATTTATAAACATTATGTTGCCACTTTTAATTCTGAAACAGCTATTGTTTTCTTTAAAAATTTCAAATGTATCTCAAACAAATTCAGAAAAATATGGATTTAATTGCAAATGTATCAGTGTAGTTATAAGCATTTGATGAATCTTGATATATTGATATATCCTGTATTCATCTTTCTAGAAAATTAGACTGTTTGTTAAGATTTCTTAAAATTTTTCGGACAGTCTTTTTACATCTGATACTCATAAGAATAGTGGTTCAAACATTAATATATTTTGTTTCATAATATGAAATTTAGAGGCTACAGTGGCCAAGTGGTTAAGATATAAGACTACAAACCTAAGGTCTTTCACACCTTATAATAATAATAATAATTAAAATTATAAAAAAGTGATTTAGAAATCGCTTTGATTTGTACTTTTGTAATAAGTGAAATAACGATATCCTCAGAATCTATGCAAAAACTCGTCGAAAAAAATTCTCATGAGAAAGTTTTATTTTGTATTTTTGAATGTATTTACAGAATAATCTAACTTACGACTAAAAATTTATCGATAACCTAAGTCACATTCCATCACCCGTAATCATCAAGGCCTTACCTTGCTAAATTGATTGACAGGTAATTATACAGCAATAAACTAGTAAATGCTATTTGTAAATATTTTGAGATGTTGACAAAATATGTGTGAAAAACGAATGTAAATTATATTATGTAATTATATTAAATTAATTTCATATTATTTGAAATGATTAATCGAAGAACCGACTGGTTGGTGGAATAAAATTACTTTCGGTAAATTCAAATTCATTTAAATCTACGACATTGCCTTATCTGACAATATTGTTAAAAATCATTTAAATTATTTAATTAATTAAATTTTCTTCACATCTGTAGTGACATTTATACGACTAAAAAAACTTTTAACAAATTTTGAAGTCAGGCGGACCGACATGTCTTTTTAAAATATAAATAAGTTTTTCATGAAAATGACTTTTTTGTTATTAATTTCAGTCATGAAATCAATTTTTCTGAATCAGATGTTACTATTAATTTCATTAAAACTGACAAAAAACTAACGATATCGCACTACACTAGATAAACAAAATTGCATTCGTAATGTATAAACTTAGCTTTGCATTTGTATATATTTTTTTAGAACTTGTTTACATTGGTATCGAATTGCAGGTGATTCGAATTTTATTAATCTCATTTAATACGTTTTTATGGTTTATACAATATTTGACATAATTTTTAATTTTTTTTCAAATGTATCCATAGAAAGTTATTAATAATCACTCTTTGAAAATTAAATTTCTAAATACAAGTATGACATGCTATATATTTTTTAGAAGAAAAGATGATGTGTTTAAATGCTTTACTCCAGGGTTATAAAAACGATTATAATGTCAATTAAATTAACTTAATATGGATTTTTGATTAAATTCTTTTCATATTGAAATAATTTGTAAACAAGATTTGAGTATTTTTTAACGTGTTTTCGTTGTCATATTTAATTTTTAGTGAAAATATTATATTATAAAATTTCTGACAAAATGAAATGCCGTAAAATACCAAGTGCTTAAATATCAAATTAAAGAATACAAAAGTGTTTTATTAATTTTATGTAAGAAATGCAACAATCAACAATTCGATCTTAACGCTATTTCAGTCAGATTAGCGAGCACAGCGAAATTACACAGGTGAATCTCTGACTCAGGAACTATACCAAGGAGAGATAACTAGGTAAACCCGCCTTTTATTTCCCGGCTTTTAGTCTAGAAGAGATGATTGGAGGAATGGCACTTGTCAAGATTATGGCACTTAAATGTCATGGTGTCAATGAAAAAAAAACAATGCTTTGAATTACTTATATCATCTTTTAAAAAGATTTGCTTTTTTTCTTGTCTTATCCTCTGGAACCACTGGGTTAAAAAAGTAACATATTTAAGCAAATTTGTGAGAAGATACTTTAAAAAAAACTATATTTTCACAAATTTTTGAAATTTGGGCACTAGTAGTTTTAAATTGATGGAAACATATATATATATGTGAAACAAACTTTACAGGATTTATTTGTGGTCATTTTTTTTTTCGAAATCAAATGTTTACATCCTGTATAATAAGCAACAAATATCCCTTCTGTATATATATATCATAATAACATCATTAAATTTTGGAGCTTTGTTTTAAGGAAAGCCAATAGTGACTATAATCTGATACAAGACATTTTTAAAAGTACTATATCAAATAATTGTAGAAACAGTTGGTTACAATAATTACAGATATCTGATTGTATCTATTATTCCTGTTTCAAGATCATCTAATCATTAACTAATAATCATTTACATTTCTGTATATAATTCTGCCATAATAATTCTCTTAAATTCAAACACCCGCGATCACAAGTAATGGAGACACGGGGTGAAATCTGCCAAGCGTGTAGCTAGCCAGTCATCTGGAAGGGAGCCTACTAGTGTAGACAATACTTTTAAATCTGCATATTTAATCAAATGATGATGATGATGATGATGATGATGATGATGATGATGATGATGATGATGATGATGATTTATAGTTTTCAGGTGAATGGCAAGTTTTTGATGTCTAAGACACGTAACAACATGATATGTTTATATCAAATGTATCAAACTTATATGACATTTTGTTCTCAATGATATTTGCACTGATGATAGAAATAATTCCAGATTTTTATATTTATTTAGTATTATTAAGAGCAAAAGATTCTGGTTGCAGGTACTATACTGAAGACAGCAAATTTGTGATAGAAATATTTTAGACTGCTTATAAAATTAATTTCGCTGTGACCATAAATATTCATATAAAGGTGTGGAAGAATTTTAAATAATGATCTACAAACTGTACATATTTTACAGGTCTCAATTAGGTATCACTCAAATCATGTTTGTACATAAGATTTATATATAAACACTAACAAAAAAATGATTAAAATCTTATTTTAAAGTCTCTACATTATGATTTACACCGTTGAGTGAACTTTAATTTCCTGGTATGTTTAAAGTTGCATTAAGTTTTTTATTTTTTTATTAATTTATTTTTTTATTTATTTCTTTTTTTATTTATTTATTTTTTTTTTGATTTTCTAAAACATATCTTTTTAAAAAAAATAGATAACTTCTAATCACGATCCGTGAGATTCATTTTCTAAAATTTCATTTCTTTTAGCTGTAAATCCCCTGACAAGTTGGTCAATGTTTAACGATGATTATTATGAGCTTGAAGCATGCGCACGTATGTACAGAAAAACCCATGAATCGAAGGTGAAACATGGCACATTTCATTAATCGTCCGTCATTAATATCCAGATGTATTTGAAATGGTGTTATTTATCCCTTATTAAGTCACAAATGACAAATTCAATAAATTTCTATGTTTAATTTATCGTTTTCACAGTTTTGAAAGTTGTGTTTAAATGACCCGTTTTTTTCATGACGTAGCTATGTTCTACTATTAGATCACTCATGCTACATCTCTCTGGAAAATTATTGTTGTTTTTGTATTTATTCGAGCTTTTATCGTTGAACCAAATGTAACATTGTTCATTAGGAACATCATTAAGTAGATTAGCACCGTGTTAATTTTTTCTTTTGGAAACTTAATGCAGCTTTAATCAGTCATGTGATAAGGAGCTGTTTTATATTTCATTTAGTAAACACTTGAATATAAATAAAGTATCAGTGCAGAGGTCCATGTTATAAAATGCATATTACATTCACAATTGAGAACACTTAAACTATTTTTTTGTTTCTATACTCTATGATCTTCCATGTATATTTTAAATACAAGCAAGTTATGAAGTCTGTAATTCTAGTTTGATAGATTTGATTCTGTATCTTGATATGTAAGTGCCCCTCCCTACACACAAAATTACATCACAAAAGAGACATTTATACTCTGTTTTCAGATAAACAATCATTGTCTAGTGATGTTATGTGATGTAGTTTCTACTAATGACTACCATTCTTGCACCTTGAAATTTACACACAAAAGACAAAACGTTACAGACTCTTACATCAAAAATTTACAGATTGAATCAGAAACCATAACATTATTACATCTACTCTAACAATAAATCTAATAAACATGTATTTTTTTATTCAGGTACTTTCTACATCCTTTTGGAAACCGAAGTAATTATCAACAGGAAACAAACTTAGCCACAGGCAAGGTGGCATAAAAAATAAATAAATAAATAAAAAATAAATAATAATAATAAAAAAAACCAGTTCCTTACATCACAACCATGTTATTCTATAAATATTTATTTATTTATCTATTCATCAATTTTCTTTTCCTTTCTTTCTTTTCCTTTGAAATCTGAATAAACAATCTTAACTATGACGAAGTTATCCAGGTGGCATGAGAAAAAAATACAATTAACTTCCCCTAGACAAAAAATCATGTTACTTGATAAACATGTAATTATTTGACAACATGTATCGGATTTTACATATTTAATTTTCTTCAGTAATCTCAACTAACAACAAAATGAGGAAGTTTTTAAGATGACATAAAAAATCAACTACAGTATTTGTACCCTGACATCATGTTATTTGATAAACATGTATGATTTTATTTACATATGATATCATAAAAGATATAATTATCTACTCTTAACAATCATTTGATGTTCTATAATTGTGGTTATGCTATTGTTTTTTTTTCAATATAAAGAATGACAGAATGACCCAAAAATAACAAAGTCCTTATCAATGGTAGGTAAAACACATTTCATTTTTTTTTTGAAATGTGAATAAACAAACAATCTTAGCTATGATGAAGTTTAAAGATAAATCAGATAAATCAGAAAAATAAATTGTCCATACCCTTACAATCATTTGACATATTTTTTATATTTTATTATTTAAATTTTATGGGAATCAGAAAACAAAACTAGATAAGAAGGAAGTTTTATATATAGAAAAAATAAACTAAACATTATTTACAGCCTACAAATCAGATGATAGTATTCTATAAATAATTTTAAACATAAAAATGACTTTAACCTAAATAAAAGCAAACAACATTGTCAATAGGGAAGTTTTAAAATGAGAGAGGGCAAATATAAACCATATTTTTCCCAGTCCAACCTTACCACTTGATACAAGTATATCATTACATATCCCATCATAATAAAATGTTAATCTTTGTGAAACAAAATATGCATGGAACAGAATGAAGTAAACTATGTCAAAGTTTTAGTTTCTTTCCTTAATAATTAAATGTAGCCAGTTCTGCTACAACAGAATAAAGTATTGCTAAGGGAGTTTAAGACATACTTAATCATATAGATACAATCAGTTCTGGTATTGTCCAGTGGAGTCTTTGCATTTTTCCTCCAGTAAAGATGCTTTCACTTATGTAGAGGCAGCCACCATCATATGATAGTAGAAAATAGTGGTAAAATGGTGTTTTCATCTTATATCAACACCCAAGAAAATCACAGACTTTCTACAAGTGAATTGACAAACTTCTCATGCTAGGATCTGTTCGTGAGGAGGTGAGGGGTGTTGTGAACTGTTAGCATGGACATATTAGATCACTTGGCAAATTATGATGATGAAAACTAGAACTGAATCCAACCAAGAAAAAATCTGATTAAATGAAGTCAATATGAACATTTCTCACTGTCTTTGTAAAAAAGCAATTTTTATTTATAGATTTGAAAGGAGGGGGTGCTACAAAAGAAAGTCATACTGACTGAACAAACAATTTGCTACAAAACTTTGAGTAAGGTCACCCAAAAAACTGCAAGGTTACCAGAAACAAGATATTTTTTTTCCTATTAGACATTCTAAAATCATGCAGTAGGAAATATGATTGACTCTGAGGTTTCTATGTGCTAATTAAATATAATCTTAAATAAATGTTCATGCCTAAAGCATTTTTAAAATAACAGAGGAGTGCTACCAACTAATTTTACACTCATTGTTTTAAAAAGTGCAACATAAAACACAATATATCAACTACTATGTAGATTACTGTGAAGGTGAAATAGAAAATTAAGTTTTCTTTATACATAGTTTGTATATAGGGTTACTAGGAAGTGATGTAGGAGATAGGGAAATTCCCTAACATTTCACAAACACGTTTATTATATTTCATTTGTCATCTGAGAAGGAAAAAAAGTAAACATTATAATCTCCATGTTCTAAAAAGATCAAATAAAACATTGACATATTTCTGGCATCTGTTCAAAATTACTGGGACTTTAATAATTCATACAAGTAAAGTATTTTATATCAGCCACCTTAACCTTTGATATAATGTTATACAATAAGGTTATCATACTTCCTAGTTTGACGGGGGGGGGGCATGGAACTATTGACTACATTTAACATTTACACGTTTTTAAATACTACACAATTCTACCTGAATTGTTAAGGGGTAATTTATCAGGTGTATAATATAAATAATGACATAATAAAACTCGTGTATTTATCTCACAGATAACTGAATTAAACAACAAATACATGTTCAAGGACACGACAGATATCTCGATCCACACTAACGTGATATTTGTCACAAATTTATATCGGAGTTTGAAAATTCGATAAAACTAAACATCATAAATGTGTAGTCAAAATAAAATTGAAATAATTGTAGATAATATGATATGTATTAAAATAAATACAAAGTCTGATTGTCTGTAGTGAATGTAACAGTGATTAAAATTTTATATTTGAAAATAAAATTTTGTTTTACTATTTGCAGTAAATTCTGTGTAGTTATCTGGGTAGCTCAGTTAGTAGACAACTTGCCTATAGTTCAGGAGGTCCTTGATTCCAGTCTTTGTAAAACCAAACCTTGCATTTTATTCCATTTCTGTTACATATTTTAATTCTGTTGTTGTCTGCAGGTTTACTAAGTGATGCACTAGGCACATTGCAGACATATGCAAATTGTAGCAGGTTTGATCATAGGACTTTCATGTTACATACATTTCAGAGTATTTAAAGTACTTTTGTTGACTGTGTAGCTACGTTAGTGAAACAATAAATTATAAACCTGACAGAATTCTGTCTTTTGTCCCAGTCCAGAGTACTTCACTCACAATGAGGTTGTCAATTCCAGAAAGAAAGCAGAAGTTCTATAAAACAAAAAGTCCTTCTAAGTTTGACCCTAGGGCAATAAGAGACATTGTTATCCACCTTCTAGTACTTTACAGGATTCTGTCACTGAGACCCCCACCTACTGGCTTGAAGGCCTTGGTTCATGTCCTAGGCAGTAAGAGGAATTGTGGTCTGCAAGCCAGTACCTCAGAGAACTCAGACCAAAATACCCAAAGGAATGTAGCTAGGTCTTGGATTTAGTCTTTCAACTGACACAGCTAAAGATAGAGTTTTTGATGTTCTACAGTCAAAAGTAACAATCAACCATTATTTTGGAAAACTTCAGAACAAATTTTATTGTTAGTGTTTTACAATATAATGTTTTGTAAAGTTTGACCTTATTAATTTTAGCAAGATTTATCAAGGTACAACTCCTAACCCATCCCATTAAGAAATCACTTCAGCTAAAATATGTTAATGTTTTCGTCATATCTCATACTTGATGTCAGGTAAATTATTTAATGAATGGTTTTACACGAGATAAAACTACATATAAACCATCAATAAACATGAAAACTGATAAACCTACTGACAACAGGATCAACCTGAACAGGACTCTTACCTAGGTGACAAAGAAAGAACCGTGAGCCTTAAGTCTTCAGGCTCTAAACGTATTGACAACAGGATCTACCTGAACAGTACTCTTGTCAACCTGAACAGTACTCTTATCTAGGTGACAAAAAAGATCCATGAGCCCTAAGTCTTCAGGCTTTAGACCTACTGACAACAGGATCTACCTGAACAGGACTCTTACCTAGGTGACAAAGAAAGATCCGTGAGCCCTAAGTCTTCAGGCTTTAGACCTACTGACAACAGGATCTACCTGAACGGTACTCTTACCTAGGTGACAAAGAAAGAACCGTGAGCCCTAGGTCTTCAGGCTTTAGACCTACTGACAACAGGATCTACCTGAACAGGACCCTTACCTAGGTGACAAAGAAAGAACCGTGAGCCCTAAGTCTTCAAGCTTAATACCTACTGACAACAGAATCTACCTGAACAGTACTCTTACCTAGGTGACAAAGAAAGAACCGTGAGCCCTAGTCTTCAGGCTTTAGACCTACTGACAACAGGTTCTACCTGAACAGTACTCTTACCTAGGTGACAAAGAAAGATCCGTGAGCCCTAAGACCTACTGACAACAGGATCTACCTGAACAATACTCTTACCTAGGTGACATAGAAAGATCCGTGAGCCCTAAGTCTTCAGGCTTTAGACATACTGACAACAGGATCTACCTAAAGAGGACTCTTACGTAGGTGACAAAGAAAGAATCGTGAGCCGTAAGTCTTCAGGCTTTAGCCGTATTGACAACAGAATTTACCTGAACAGTACTCTTACCTAGGTGTCAAAGAAAGAACCGTGAGCCCTAGGTCTTCAGGTTTTAGACCTACTGACAACAGAATCTACCTCAACAGTACTCTTACCTAGGTGACATAGAAAGATCCGTGAGACCTAAGTCTTCAGGCTTTAGACCTACTGACGACAGGATCTACCTGAACAGTACTCTTACCTAGGTGACAAAGAAAGAACAGTGAGCCATAGTCTTCAGGCTTTAGACCTACTGACAGCAGGATCTACCTGAACAGTACTCTTACCTAGGTGTCAAAGAAAGAACCGTGAGCCCTAGGTCTTCAGGTTTAGACCTACTGACAACAGGATCTACCTGAACAGTACTCTTACCTAGGTGACATAGAAAGATCCGTGAGCCCTAGGTGTTCAGGCTTTAGACCTACTGACGAAAGGATCTACCTGAACAGAACTCTTACCTAGGTGACAAAGAAAGAACCGTGAGCCCTAAGTCTTCAGGCTTTAGACCTACTGACAACAGGATCTACCTGAACAGGACCCTTACCTAGGTGACAAAGAAAGAACCTTGAGCTCTAAGTCTTCAGGCTTAATATCTACTGACAACAGGATCTACCTAAACAGGACTCTAACCTAGGTGACATAGAAAGATCCGTGAGCCCTAAGTCTTCAGCCTCTAGACCTACTGACGACAGTATCTACCTGAACAGTACTCTTACCTAGGTGACAAAGAAAGAACCGTGAGCCCTAAGTCTTCAGGCTTTAGACCTAGTGACAACAGGATCTACCTAAACAGTACTCGTACCTAGGTGACAAAGAAAGAACCGTGAGCCCTAGGTCTTCAGGCTTTAGACCTACTGACAACAGGATCTACCTGAACAGGACCCTTACCTAGGTGACAAAGAAAGAACCTTGAGCTCTAAGTCTTCAGGCTTAATATCTACTGACAACAGCATCTACCTAAACAGGACTCTTACCTAGGTGACATAGAAAGATCCGTGAGCCCTAAGTCTTCAGCCTTTAGACTTACTGACGACAATATCTACCTGAACAGTACTCTTACCTAGGTGACAAAGAAAGTACAGTGAGCCCTAGTCTTCAGGCTTTAGACCTACTGACAGCAGGATCTACCTGAACAGTACTCTTACCTAGGTGACAAAGAAAGATCCGTGAGCCCTAAGACTTACTGACAACAGGATCTACCTGAACAATACTCTTACCTAGGTGACAAAGAAAGAACCGTGAGCCCTAGGTCTTCAGGCTTTAGACCTACTGACAACAGGATCTACCTAAACAGGACTCTTACCTAGGTGACAAAGAAAGATCCGTGAGCCCTAAGTCTTCAGGCTGTAGACCTACTGACAACAGGATCTACCTGAACAGTACTCGTACCTAGGTGACAAAGAAAGAACCGTGAGCCCTAAGTCTTCAGGCTTTAGACCTACTGACAACAGGATCTACCTGAACAGGACTCTTACCTAGGTGACAAAGGAACAACCTTGAGCTCTAAGTCTTCAGGCTTAATATCTACTGACAACAGGATCTACCTAAACAGGACTCTTACCTAGGTGACATAGAAAGATCCGTGAGCCCTAAGTCTTCAGCCTTTAGACCTACTGACGACAGTTTCTACCTGAACAGTACTCTTACCTAGGTGACAAAGAAAGAACAGTGAGCCCTAGTCTTCAGGCTTTAGACCTACTGACAGCAGGATCTACCTGAACAGTACTCTTACCTAGGTGACAAAGAAAGATCCGTGAGCCCTAAGACTTACTGACAACAGGATCTACCTCAACAGTACTCTTACCTAGGTGACATAGAAAGATCCGTGAGACCTAAGTCTTCAGGCTTTAGACCTACTGACGACAGGATCTACCTGAACAGTACTCTTACCTAGGTGACAAAGAAAGAACAGTGAGCCATAGTCTTCAGGCTTTAGACCTACTGACAGCAGGATCTACCTGAACAGTACTCTTACCTAGGTGTCAAAGAAAGAACCGTGAGCCCTAGGTCTTCAGGTTTAGACCTACTGACAACAGGATCTACCTGAACAGTACTCTTACCTAGGTGACATAGAAAGATCCGTGAGCCCTAGGTGTTCAGGCTTTAGACCTACTGACGAAAGGATCTACCTGAACAGAACTCTTACCTAGGTGACAAAGAAAGAACCGTGAGCCCTAAGTCTTCAGGCTTTAGACCTACTGACAACAGGATCTACCTGAACAGGACCCTTACCTAGGTGACAAAGAAAGAACCTTGAGCTCTAAGTCTTCAGGCTTAATATCTACTGACAACAGGATCTACCTAAACAGGACTCTAACCTAGGTGACATAGAAAGATCCGTGAGCCCTAAGTCTTCAGCCTCTAGACCTACTGACGACAGTATCTACCTGAACAGTACTCTTACCTAGGTGACAAAGAAAGAACCGTGAGCCCTAAGTCTTCAGGCTTTAGACCTAGTGACAACAGGATCTACCTAAACAGTACTCGTACCTAGGTGACAAAGAAAGAACCGTGAGCCCTAGGTCTTCAGGCTTTAGACCTACTGACAACAGGATCTACCTGAACAGGACCCTTACCTAGGTGACAAAGAAAGAACCTTGAGCTCTAAGTCTTCAGGCTTAATATCTACTGACAACAGCATCTACCTAAACAGGACTCTTACCTAGGTGACATAGAAAGATCCGTGAGCCCTAAGTCTTCAGCCTTTAGACTTACTGACGACAATATCTACCTGAACAGTACTCTTACCTAGGTGACAAAGAAAGTACAGTGAGCCCTAGTCTTCAGGCTTTAGACCTACTGACAGCAGGATCTACCTGAACAGTACTCTTACCTAGGTGACAAAGAAAGATCCGTGAGCCCTAAGACTTACTGACAACAGGATCTACCTGAACAATACTCTTACCTAGGTGACAAAGAAAGAACCTTGAGCCCTAGGTCTTCAGGCTTTAGACCTACTGACAACAGGATCTACCTAAACAGGACTCTTACCTAGGTGACAAAGAAAGATCCGTGAGCCCTAAGTCTTCAGGCTGTAGACCTACTGACAACAGGATCTACCTGAACAGTACTCGTACCTAGGTGACAAAGAAAGAACCGTGAGCCCTAAATCTTCAGGCTTTAGACCTACTGACAACAGGATCTACCTGAACAGGACTCTTACCTAGGTGACAAAGGAACAACCTTGAGCTCTAAGTCTTCAGGCTTAATATCTACTGACAACAGGATCTACCTAAACAGGACTCTTACCTAGGTGACATAGAAAGATCCGTGAGCCCTAAGTCTTCAGCCTTTAGACCTACTGACGACAGTTTCTACCTGAACAGTACTCTTACCTAGGTGACAAAGAAAGAACAGTGAGCCCTAGTCTTCAGGCTTTAGACCTACTGACAGCAGGATCTACCTGAACAGTACTCTTACCTAGGTGACAAAGAAAGATCCGTGAGCCCTAAGACTTACTGACAACAGGATCTACCTGAACAATACTCTTACCTAGGTTACATAGAAACATCCGTGAGCCCTAAGTCTTCAGGCTTTAGACCTACTGACAACAGGATCTACCTAAAGAGGACTCTTACCTAGGTGACAAAGAAAGAATAGTGAGCCCTAAGTCTTCAGGCTTTAGACGTATTGACAACAGGATTCACCTGTACAGTACTCTTACCTAGGTGACAAAGAAAGAACCGTGAGCCCTAGGTCTTCAGGCTTTAGACCTACTGACAACAGGATCTACCTAAACAGGACTCTTACCTAGGTGACAAAGAAAGATCCATGAGCCCTAAGTCTTCAGGCTTTAGACCTACTGACGACAGGATCTACCTGAACAGAACTCTTACCTAGGTGACAAAGAAAGATCCGTGAGCCCTAAGTCTTCAGGATTTAGACCTACTGACGACAGGATATACCTGAACAGAACTCTTACCTAGGTGACAAAGAAAGAACCGTGAGCCCTAGGTCTTCAGGCTTTAGACATACTGACAACAGGATTACCTAACAGGACTCTTACCTAGATGACAAAGTAAGAACTGTGAGCCCCAAATCTTCAGGCTTAATACCTACTGACAACAGAATCTACCTGAACAGTACTTTTACCTAGGCGACAAAGAAAGATCCGTGAGCCCTTAGACCTACTGACAACAGAATCTACCTGAACAGGACTCTTACCTAGATGACAAAGAAAGAACCGTGAGCCCTAAATCTTCAGGATTTAGACCTACTGACGACATGATCTACCTGAACAGTACTCATACCTTGTTGACAAAGAAAGATCCGTGAGCCCTTAGACCTACTGACAACAGGATCTACCTGAACAGTATTCTTATCTAGGTGACAAAAAAAGACCGGTGAGCCCTAAGACTTCAGGCTTTGGACCAATGACATCCCAAGGAGGTCCCCAAAATTAAAAATGACTGTTAAATGGTCACAGTTAAAATGAAAGAACCATGAGCCAAAACACTTTAGGCTTTAGACCAATGACAGCTAAAATAGGTCCCCAAAATCATAATAAAAAACAGAAAAACCCCATCTAATATACATTATAATATACCAGTAAGTTTAATTAAAGTTAGACATTTATGATTAATATTTCAGAATATTCATCTATCATAAATACATTATTTTTTTTTACCAAATTATGATATTAAGCATTAAGCAAATGTTACTTATATATTTATCTTTATCTTTTTAATAATCATATGCGCTCTCTCTCTCTCTCTCTCTCTCTCTCTCTCTCTCTCTCTCTCTCTCTCTCTCTCTCTCTCTCTCTCTCTTGCTATATGTGTGTGTGCCTTTTGATAAAGCAATATGTTTCTGATTTTTGTCAAAAGTATAAATTAATTAAATAGTTACTTTACTTCTTATACAGTAAATACTAATTCAAGCTTTCCGTAAATAAAATTATTTACATACTCCGATTTTTGTCCCCAATTTGAACAATAAATAGATTTCATCACAGAAGTATGATCATAAATTCGAGTTATTATAGGTACAGAGTGTCCAACATTTGCAATTGACCTTGCCAATTTGAGAGATTTACAATCAAATTCAAAATGAAATAGGTCAATTGTTATGTTTGCAATGTTTGAAAACTATAATCTGTTTTAACAAGCTGTTATAATGAATCACCGTTTTACTGTATTTGCTTTTCTTAGTGACAGAAACAAAAATTTTAACAAAATATACTTTAGTCTATTGGGGAATTAATATATTTTAGATTGAGATTTAAAGTTATATAAGCAGAATTATATACAATAAAACCTGTTATAGTGTTCAAATTTTATTTTAAAACCAGTAAGATCATAAACCATTACATTTAATTCCCTTTACTCAAATTCCTGAAATTAATGATCTCTTTATGAAGACCACCTGTCCATAATATCTAGGCCCCATTTTGATAATAATTTCTTAACTAAGATTTTCCTTCCCAAAAACCAAGAAAATTTGAAGTTATAATGATTTGGTTAATTGTTTAGATATTCAGAAATTTAAGGTGTCATTTTGAAGATCATTTCAAGCTTGTAACATCTTTATTTAGTTTTGTGAAAAAATGTAAATTTATATTTTAAAAGAGATTGTTGAAATACGAAATTTAATTCATGGAAAATTTTCGTTAAGGAATGATTGTGAATCTGGGACCAGATTTCTTAACACCCTAGTTGACCATTTATTCAAGTTTTACTGTATATATTTCTTAAAGCAAAGGAATAATAAATGAACAATTTACTCCCTGACTGATATCTAAAATCTGATCATATCACACATGTCAGTCCTGTCCTGTAATTGCATATTGTTACCACGATAATATTGATAATTATCATATCCAAACTTATCTTATTCCAAATTATCATGTCCAGACATATTATATCGCGACTTATCATATCCCATATTATCATATCCAAACTTTTCATATCCAGACTTATCATATCCCAAATTATCATTTCCAGACTTATGATATCAAGACTTATCATTTCCAGACTAATCATGTCCAGACTTATTATATCTAGACTTATGATATCCCAAAGTATCATATCCAGACTTATCATATCCCAAATAATCATTTCCAGACTTATCATATCCTGAATTATCATATCCAGACTTATGATATCCAGACTAGTGATATCCGAACTTATCATATCCAGAAAAATCATTTCCAGACTTATCATATCTAAACTTATCATATCCAGACTTATGATATCCAGAGTAATGATATCCAAACTTATCATATCCCGAATAATCATTGCCAGACTTATCATATCCTGAATTATCATATTCTGAATTTTCATATCCAGACTTGTGATATCCAGACTTATGATATCCAGACTAATGATATTCAAACTTATCATATCCAGAATAATCATTTCCAGACTTATCATATCTAAACTTATCATATCCAGACTTATGATATCCAGACTAATGATATCCAAACTTATCATATCCCGAATAATCATTGCCAGACTTATCATATCCTGAATTATCATATCTAGACTTATCATATCCAAACTTATTAATCCAGACTTATCATATCCAGACTTATGACATCCAGACTTATCATATCCAAACTTATCATATCCAGACCTATCATATCCAGACTAATCATACCCCGAATAATCATTTCGAGACTTATCATATCCTGAATTATCATATCCAGACATATCATATCCTGAATTATCATATCCAGACATATCATATCCTGAATTATCATATCCAGACTTGTCATATCTATACTTATGATATTCAGACTAATGATATCTGTTATCTTATAAAATTATGACATTCATTTGAAAAAAGAACACACTTTTAAATACGTTTCTGCTGAAAAGCATACAATTTCCTTATTAATTATGCTCCTGTTATAAAATTTCACAAACTTGAAGCAATCTTTAAGTCAAACCAAAAAGATGAGGATTCAATGATTCAAAAACAACACATGAAAAAATCAAAGTCCTAACAAGAGGCCATGTATGGCTTTTATCTTTCCCCTAGAACTACCTCAGATTTATGTTTCTCCTTTTTCCCAATTTTTTTGTAAACTCAGTTAGTGGTTTTAGAGGAGACAGCTAAAGTTTACATCCACACAGAAGCATGCAGGCATGCATTTCCACGCAACAAGCTAGCTCAGTTTGGCTTTTCCAAGCTCAAAATCAAATAGTGGTAAGTGCTTTACCACCAAATTTCTTTAAAAATATTAGATTAATATGATCTTGTTTTAAATAAAAATAAATGTTTTCATCTTTACGAAATGTGGTTGCAATGAAACAAAATTTAACTTTACTTCAATATCATAATAAAAGAGGGATTCTTATCTTTAAGATGATTATGATAATAACACCCCCAAACCCCACCCCCAAAATTACCCTGAATTGTAATTAAAATAGTTTACTTGTTCAAAAACTAAAAATCCATGTTCCTGTTTATTGCAGTCTTATCACACAATCTCATATAATTCATAATACATTATAAAGTTCACGAAATTTTTTCATAGACTTGTTTAATTCAGCAAATTAACTATAAATGATCACAACAGCTGCTGTTTTAACTGCAACATAGACTAATTACATTTCTATTTTCACAATTTTATAACTTTTCTCGTATTTAGACTTGTATCAAACCTATATGACAGAATTTTTTGCTGCATAATCTTGACAAATTTGTTTCAAAAAATAAACAAAAGGCACATATTGCTCAATTGGCATACAAATTGCATCACGTTTTGTGAAAATTTGAACAAAAACAGTTAAAAATGATTCAAAAATGGCTATTTAAGTGTTTTTTGCTATTTATAGTAACAGTTGTTTCAGAGGAGAAGATTTTCAAAGAATTGATTAAATATTACACCTCATTTGCATAATTCCTAAAAATCGGGTCAACAAAAATTCTCAGAAAAACCCATTATATTTGTTGAATGCCCCGCTATCTACTCTCTACATTTCAAATTTTAACAAAAACAATTAGAAATGATTCAACAATGGTTATTTATGTGTTTTTGCTATTTATAGTAATAGCGGACACCTTGAGCGTCAGGCGGGATCGCCTGGTACAAACTTTAGTCTATCCGAACTAAAAACCTTCCACACCAAATTTGGTCCCTATTGGCCCAGTGGTTTCGGAGGAGAAGATTTTCAAAGAATTGATTAAATATTACACCTCATTTGCATAATTCCTAAAAATTGGATAAACAAAAAATTTCAAAGAAAAACCCGTTATATATGTTGAATGCCCCGCTATCTACTGTCTACATTTCAAATTTGAACAAAACAATTAAAAAATGACTCAACAATGGCTATTTATGTATGTTTGCTATTAATAGTTACAGGGGCCATCTTTAGCCTACCCAACCTAAGTACCTTCCACACCGAATTCGGCCCCAATTGGCCCAATGGTTTCAGAGGAAAAGATTAAAGTTTACGCACGCACGAACGCCCGCAAAACCATGCCATAAGCTCAGCTGGCTATAGCCAGATGAGTTAATAAATGAGTAAAATAATTAATAATAAATTGTATCAATGCATTGTGCTGTTTACATTTGAACTTATATTGTATACCAGCTGTTATCCTTTTCAAACCTTTCTTATATTTTTTTATTAATTCATAATTTTCTTCTATGTTGAATTGGCCATTCTTTGCTTTTTAAACACACTAAAAAATTCAAACTGGGATATACATTTTTAAGATCTCATCACAAACATATAAAACAAGGCACTTATAATAAAAATCAAATACTGTAAATCAGGAATTTAATGCGAGCAAGAAATTAATGCGAAAATTGTGAGGCTCATTTCATCGTATTTATTTCTTGTCGCCTTTATTTTCCTAATTCTGTATGTTAATTGTAACCGAGAGTTGTTATCGTAATAAAAATAAAACAAACATGCCAGTCCTTGTCCAAACCACAATCCAAAACAAGAGGCCCATGGGCCTTATCGCTCACCTGAGGAAATGTCAGAACTTACAAAGAACATAATTACAAAAAGTTCACATAATTCCTCAAGTTTGGAAAATCCTGCAATAATTAATAAGAAATGTCTAGTCACATTTTATTTATAAATAGCCCATATGCATGATTTAACTATAGTACAATGAATAATTTCCAAATCGTTAACCATATGGTTATGCAGCCATGAATTTGACCTTTGTACATATGAACTTGAACCTTATATCAAAATGGTTGTAATATCTATACCTTCAACGTTTTAATAAACATGCTTGTACAAAACGTTAATGGTTTTCAAGATAATTTACCATTTCAGTGTTCTTCTACAGCTATGACCTTGAGCTTTGAACATGTGACCTTGTAATGGGGAACATTTTAACAATGTTTTGAATTAATATATTTCTTAATATTTGCAAAAAATTGCCTAAAATTGCATAAATCACAAATTAGGTCATAACTTTGATTTGTGACCTTGACCCTGTTTTAAAGGACATTTCAAGAAATAGTCAAAACTGAAGACCCTATGTGATTATCTATTCAAATAGTCAAGTTATAACAATTTGAAGCCAATTTTCGAAATTTTTTAAATTAAACGCAAAAAACGGGTAACCAATTTTTCGACCAAATTTCATGAAATCAACAAAATATAGGCTTAAGACCATAGAGAATCCAAATATTACATCAGATTTTTTCTCCCATCATCGATTTCGGAGAAGAAGATTTTTTAATATTTTTGGACCATTGGTCACCTTGACCTAGTATTGGTAGCCATGGCAACACCAAGAACAAATCTAAATTGCACCGGCCAATACATGCTTCTGACCAAGTATCATTGAAATCTGTTCAGCAGTTTTGGAGGAGAAGTCGAAAATAGGTGTTAACGACGCAGGCACGCACGCACACACGCACACACATACACACGCCGCACCATGCCATAAGCTCACATTACCTTTCTGTCAGGTGAGCTAAAAACAAAGTAAAAACTTTGAAACCTGGCAAAATTAGTTATAAACGTGAACTTCCATCAGGAAGTGAGGCCGGGTACTCCGGAAGGGTAAGTACCTCCTGTCTAGCTAGCTACACCCGTCACGTCAAGTCAATTTTGAGAATGAAAGGAACAAAGAACTATGGTGAGTCAAATATATCCAGTATAAGTTTAGATACAGTGACTACATACAAATCAACAATATTGTGATAACTGCCATCAAATTTTTAACGGCCTTTATTAGCCTAGGTTTGCAATATTATTGCGTCAACAATTTAATTGTAAGCAGTTTACTTCATTGTAGAAAGTCCCCATAGTGGGAACAAGCTCTACCATAACGTATCAACTGTGAAACATATACACCATACACAGGAGAAGCAGGGGTATTACTGCTTATTTGATTATTTGGAGCACCTTCTCATTTAACGGTACTTTTGTGCTGTTTCTTTCCTACTAGGAATTCTGTTACGAATGGATTTGGGACTCATACATCTTTTTTAACATTGACTGGGACATCAAGTTGACAGTACAATGATTATAAGTAACCTAACACATTCTAAACTCATGAGAAGAAGACGAAGATCAGTAGTACACATGTCGACATGGACGTCCTAATTTTGAAGGCATTATTTTAATAATAATTAAAAAAAAAACCCAAGTGTTTTATTTGTGTTTGTTTCTTTTTTAATAACATGTTCCTTTGTTTTGACGATCCTTTACCACCCTAATTCATTTAAAACAACGTGTCATCGGCACATAAAAAATTACCTGTCGGCAGCCACTGTTTTTTAATATTTAAATAATATCTACCGAAAGTTTGTTATAACATATATGTATTTATAAATTAAGGAAGACATAAGATAATAATTTCTGAGTCAATATTTTACGGTTTATAATTGATAATGAGATAAAAGATTGAAATTTTAAAAAAAAATCGCATTAATTTCAATACGCATTAATTTCAATTCGCATTTAACTTCAAAATCGGCAATTCACATTAATTTCATGACGCATTAATTTCCTGATTTACAATAAATAATATCACAAGAAAGAAACAAGTGAATGATCTTCTATATATTAATTATATATCATTCTTACGTTTTCCGAAATGTGCACATCTAGCACATCAAAATTTAGCAGGTATTTGTGATATATTTTTTCTAACCTTCAAATGGTACATCAGCAGATTCAGAACTGTTAACAGTTTCCAGGTATATATTGGTAAATACATATTTAAACTTCGCTGATCCACATATATCAGAGCTAGAAACATCTCTAGTCAGAATTATATTTTGTTCATCATTACTACATCCATCAGCTGCAGTTGGGGTACTTCCACTTATAGATGTAACATTATGTAAAAGAGATGTTTTCCCTTGCTGGAAATAAAACCTCTTATTACTAACATGTAATATATAATCTTGGACCTTAAAATTACACAAGTTATTTGTCAAGATTCATTAGCTCAAAACATGGTGATTTTTTTTAAGTTGATATTTTATGGCCTGCTATGACAGGCTTATTTTTATTTGCTTTTGGAATTGTGATTGAGACATGTTTTTATTTTTGTTTACTTTGTTTTTAGGGATTGTGACTTGGACATGGACTGGTATGTTCGTGTTTGATTAGGCTGAATTAACAAACGACTTTTCTGGGTCTGTCATGCTGTACTGACTGTATTTAGTGTAATTAAGAAAAACTACAGGCACCAACGTGTACATATTTTGTCCTTCTGCTATATATGAAGTTTCAAGCTCCTACTGTTTGTTTACAAAAAAAAAAAGATGTTGTAAGGTTTTACTACTTTAGGTCACTGTAACTTTGAATGTAGGTTAATGGCAATGGATTTCGCAAACTTTTAATTCAGAAGTTTACAGATGACAGTAGTGATACATATACATTTTGTATGCATGTGTGCGACATTTATTACATTTTATAAAAAATTTTTGTAAATATTTCCTAGTTATGTAACCTTGACATACCTACATTATATTTATTCTAATCCAGTTGATTTTGTGCACACAAAAATCATATTGTTTGCTAATCAGTCAGTTTGTTTGGCAATTTGCAAGCATCAGTAGCGTATAGGTCTATACGTAAAAATGATTAGCATCTTTAGAAAATGTTCATCATCAATAAGGTTGCCATAAAAGTACATAAAGTGCCTGAAATAACCGAGTTATAGCTGGTTCACTTAGGCAGTTTTATGTGAATTATCAGTCTCTATACTTTAGTTTTGTAGTGGGAAATCTCTTACATATTGACAACTCAATTCAATAGAAAATGAAATAATAATAAGAATAGTGACCTTTTAATACACAGTTTGTTGGCTTAAAGCACAAAAAAGTCATAACAAATTAATTAATCACATTTAACGCTATACTTTAATCACATTATATAAACATGTCATGGCTGAGAGGGTAACATTAAAAATGTTCACCTTTTCAAGTTTAAAGTTAACTGAGGTTGTAAAGACGCTTGAGTCATAAACTCTATGGTGTTGACAACGTTTGATTGATGCAGATTGATATGCATTCGGTCTACAGAATTTTTGTTTCCTCTACGAATGGGACATTCAAAATTTTACCCTGGAGCATAAGAATTGCTTCCTAAGAGGGTGACATTAATTTTCTCAACTGGCTGTCATCCGATCGGATTACAGGAAAGTTACATGAGGTACAATAAAAACAAGTCTGACACTTAAAAAATAAATACCTGAATATAATGCATTTGCAAACTTGTAAATCCAGATATTGGAGACTGGCAGTTCAACTGACATGTTACTTTTTTTCCATTTACACTAATTTGTGTACCATTACCAAACGATGCTAAAATAAAATCGATGTATATTTATTACATAATTTCTTGAAGTAAACTATCAGAGGATTACATATAAGTTTTGAATCTTAAAATCCATTATTTGTCGTAACTGACTGACCATTTGAAAGATCGAGACTATTCAAGTAAACAACAGCAGCAGGGTTATTAATTTCTATGAATTTATCTAAGAACAAGTTTATGTATGTGCAAGATGTGCGAGTGTGTATTATAGCCGTCTGTGTACTATCTCGCATTTAGAGCGACTTTTTGGTAAGGTGTAAGCTTACTGAGCCAGTAAACAGTTATGTTAACTACTACCCAAGTTACGTTATCTTAGCACCAGATGAAAAATTAATACTCTGTCCTTTTATTGTCCATTACCATGCGAGAAAACAATATACCAAATACTGAAGCCTATAACTTTCATTAAGAAACAATGCTTATCACTCATGAACTTTCTTTCTATCAACAGATTTTTATTAAACTTACTTTTCACAAATGTACACCAACAAGAGATAATGTTTCATACACCAAACTCAGGTACATGTAAAATGTCAATGTAACTAGGTTAAATTTCTTAGATCTGATTACTGCTTGGATTAAGAGACTGCTAAAGCCATATGATTCCCTGTATCTTTTTGTGTTCTTGTTGCTAAAATGCCAAAATTTTGGAGAAACTGAGGTATTTTTAGAACAGCTCATAAACTATGTAAAGTACTTACATGGACAAGGTAAGAATACTGGAGTTGAGGCAGTGCTTCCATATGAACAAGTCCAATTACCTCTATCTGTTGTACAGTTTAAAGAAGAAATAGTTAGTCTTGTAAATGTTGAGTTTACACGAGATAATAAATATCCGAGACCTGATCCACAAGTACCACCTGCTGTACATCCACCTGCTGGTCCATACTGGGGATGAGTAAAAGATATACCAACTGATTGGTCAGTAGTTTCACAGTCAATGTGACACTGTTCTCCATTTCCTGATGTACAAGCATGTATGGTTTGAGAATCTGAAACAAAGAATATGCACTAAGTTATTTAAAAAGAGGCTCGTGGGCCTTAATGCTCACTACCCGAAAATCATTTGTAAAGTACAATAAACAATAACTGTAATTAAGAAACAGTTCTAGTATTTGCCTATATGGAAATGCCACAATAATTAATCAGAAATATTAAGTAACAGTTAATTTATAAATAGCTAAATCATGTAGTAACTTATGTGCAATTGATAATTTCCAGATAACTAAAAATTTTAGTATACTTTTGCATAATGGCCGTGACCTTTGAACATATGATCTTGAACCATATATCAAAAAGATCTTCATATCAATTCTAAAACATTCTAATATGCATGTCTTATACAAAAAAGTTAATAGTTTTCAAGATAATTAACAATTTCAGTATTCCTTTGCAGCTATGACCTTGACCTTTCAACATATGGCCTTGAATCATATATAAAAATGACCATCATATCAATATCTGCAATATTCTAATATACATGTCTATACAAAAAAGTTAAAATTTTTAAGCTGCTAATGCACAATTTTATTATTTATAAGCAAAAAATAACATTTCAGGGGTAACAACTCGTACATTGATTATCATGTAGTTATGAAAAAGTGGTACCTTATTAAATTTTGCCATGCTGAACATTTTAACAATGTTTTGATTTCATATTTCTCTTAATTTTTGCAAAAAAATTGCATAAGTGCAAAAATCACAAATTAGGTCATGACCTTGATTTGTAACCTGAAACCCATTTAAGATCATTTCAAGAACAAGTCATAACTGTAAACCCCATGTCATTATCTGTTCAAATAGTACAGTTATAACATTTTGAAGCCATTTTACAAATTTTTAAAAATAAACAAACACACACACACACACACACACACAAAAAAAAAAAAAAAAAAAAAAAAAAAAAAAAAAAAAAAAAAAAAAACGCATAACCCGATTTTCAACCTAATTTCACAAAATGAAGAAAAATATGGGCTTCAGATCCTAGAGATGCAAAATATCACATAAGATTTTTTCTCTCATCATCGGTTTCGGAGAAGATTTTTTAAGATTTTTTAAGATTTTTGCACCCCTAGGTCACCATGATATAGTTTTGATATCCATGGCAATGCCATGAACAAATCTGAATTGCACCAGCCCATACATGCTTCTGACTTAGTATCACTGAAATCTTTCCAGCAGTTTCAGAGAAGTTGAAAATAATGTTAATGACACACGCACGCACGCACATACACATGCCACACCATGCCATAAGCTCACATAACCTTTCGGTCAGGTGAGCTAACTAGTATTGATTATAATGTCATTCACTGGTACTAAATGCTTTTTAAAACATTTTTTGTAGAAAATAAAATTGCAGTGATTTTTTTCATATGAAATATTATTAACATCAGTTGTAAGTGGAAAATCAAAACAAATATTGAAAACTTCCAGAGGGTTTGCAGTAACTTTGGTTTCAGAGAAGTTGAAAATAATGTTAATGACACACGCACGCACGCACATACACATGCCACACCATGCCATAAGCTCACATGACCTTTCGGCCAGGTGAGCCAACTAGTAGTGATTATCATGTCATTCATTAGTACTAAATGCTTTTTAAAGCTATTTTTGTAGAAAATAAAATTTCAGTGATTTTTTTTTTCATATGAAATATTATTAATATCAGTTTTAAGTGGAAAATGAAATCAAATATTTAAAACTTCCAAAGGGTTTGCAGTAACTTTGGTCCAAATTATAATGCAGGATGATTCTATCCTGTCTATGCATTTTCATCCAAACCTTGTAAAATATTCATTAAATGAAATCTTTTAATGAACTTCGGCAATAATTGAAAGAGAATTATTTGAAAATTATTATTATTTTTATTGATATCTAGACAACCAGTTCTTAGATGCTGAAGTGTAAGAATTGTGTTTTATGCCCAAGTCAAGATTGTCAATTATGGGAATGTGAAGTGGAGTAATGGTGTTTTACATCACACTTAATTTTTTTCCAATTGTAAAAAGACAGTCAATTCTGAAATAGTTGAGTCATGTAATAGTGTTTTTGTCACAACCTAGTTGGCTGTTCGAGTACAATTTTAGTAATTACACCTAACAAAGAATAACTATCATACATTTTATTAATATGTATAAATGAGCTACATAGGCTTAGCTCTTCAATGTATGTATACTGTAAACTGCTTTATATTAGCACATAGAAATTTTAGCGATTTAAAGGTGCCAGTCGTATTAGCGCAGTTTTATTTTAGCACCAGTGATTACCCTGTTTGGGACCCCAAAATATACACCTGTATCCAACTACAAAATAAATCCTAATTAAGCTACATTTATATATTGATACTATGAAAACTAGTTTATAGAGATTAGTAATTACCTGTGATAGGTGGTAATAATCAAGTAAATGAAGCCATACATTTATTTTGAGTCATTCTGTGCATTGGACATATTTATAAAACTGTGGCGGTTTGTCAAGAGAAAAACCACAAGCGTCTCCATTGTTTTCAAGTCCAAAAACGCCAATTTTTAAAACATTTGTGGATTTTTTGTGCTTTTTCAAACCGTTTCATTATGGATTTACTGATTTTTTAGAATTCAATGTGATTTAATTCAAATTTTATTCCATTTTAATTTTATGTGTATGCACATATCGTTCTCTTTTAGCTGAAACAGAATTGGACTCTTTGGACTGATCAAAATTTATAAAATTTATTGTTGATTTTATGCATGTGTAGATCGATATAACTTCTCACTGATTAAATGTGATTGAAAAACAATGTATTTCTTTCATCCCTAATATGATTATATGACAGGGGATAGGCATAATATTTAACAATTATAGCAATTACACATTATCACAGACCGTTTCGGGGACAGTTAGTATTTGCCCGTTAGTGTTGTAAAATTCAAGCGAAAGTATCTTTTTAGCAGTTGAACTGAATGTATACTTTCAGGGGATCATCATATAAGTGTTGATTGTTAACTTCCATTATAAGTGTCATAACTGATTGATCATTTGAAAGATCTAGACTATTCAAGTAAACAACAGCAGCAAGGTTATTAATTTCTATGGATTTATCTAAGAACAAGGTTGTGTATGCATTAGATGTCCAATTGTATATTATAGCCTGCTGTGCACTAACTAGAACTGAGGATGACTTTTTGTAATGTGCTAGCTCAATGAGCCAGGAAGCAATCAAGCATTCTACTCCCTAAGTTACATTATCCTGGCACCAGAACCAGTTGATAATCTTACCTTTTAATGTCTAACGCCAGAAAAGAAAGCAATATATCAAATTATTTTGAAGCCAATAAGTTAAACTGAGGAAAACCACTGATTAATCATAAACGTACTTTCTATGAACAGATGTTTATTAAACTTTGCACAAATGTGCACCAACATGAGATTATGTTTTACACACCAAATACAGGTGTGTATGTAAAAGGTCAACGTAAGAAGTTCAAATCTCTAAGATCTTGCTCCTGTTTTTTTTTAGAAACTTTGATATTTTTAGAGTAGCTCACTGAATATATGGAACAATTACTTGGACAGGGTAACAATACTGGAGTTGAGGCAGTGCCGCCATATGAACAAGTCCAATTGCCTTTATCTGCTGTGCAGTTTAAAGAAGGAATAGTTAGTCTTGTAAATGTTGAGTTTACACGAGCTACAGTATATCCTAAACCAAGACGAGATCCACATGTATTTCCTACTGAATGTGCTGTACATGCACCTACTGTACCTAATTGTGGATGAGTAAAAGATATAGTTGCTGTTTGGTCAGTAGTTTCACAGTCAATGTTACACTGTTCTCCATTTCCTGATGTACAAACATGTATGTTTTGAGAATCTGAAACAAACAATTATATCTACATTATTATTTAACGACAGGGCAATGAAAAATAATTAGCTACATGGAATGTATTTACAATAAATCTGCCTTTACATGAAAAAAAAACAACATCTACTTATAAGATTCCTTATTAAATGGAAATAATAATTCTTAACAATTACACATTAACCAAATAAGAATTACTAGAATTTGCAAATTGATTATTTATTCCCTTAAAGTCTTGAACAAAGTACTAAAAACCATGAGCATCACTTGCACAATCTTTGTCAGGGGGATATGCAATATGTATTGCTTATAATTGTTGATAACAATGGCGGCCAGTAAGTAACAGAAGTTAGCACATGTATGAATTAATAGTCTGTAGCAGTTAACTTGAGAAGTTCTACCATTAAACATTAATGCAGTCTGCAACATTAAAACAGACTGTAAATATAAAAATGTTAACAGTATTCAAGATAAATTGACAGATATAGCAATTTCCCCACTAAGCATTGCCAATATCCCCAATTTGAGCCCCATGACTTTTGTGCAAATCAAAAACAAAATAACATCTGAATATTATAAATGAAATTACTAAGTTGTATTGCTTGTTCCTTCAGAGGAGAAGATTTTTAAAGTTTTTCACTATTGCTTTCTTTGTGGAGCCCCAAGGAGACACAGCTCCTTCATTTGTGTAAATCTGAAAGGCATTAACCCCGGCATGGTTACAACTAAGTTCCATCAAATTTAAACCATTGTTTTTAAAAGTAAAATACTTTACTACATTAGGTCACCCTGACATAAAATATATAGGTCAAGATCAACCAGCTTCGCAAACTTGGTACAGCTTCTTGTCGTGATGTTATATGTGAAGTTGCAAGCTTATAGACCTTTTTAATAATGCCAAGAAGATGTTTTAAGGTTTTATTAACTGTGGCCTTAATTGTAGGTCAAGGTCAATCTGCATAGCCGTCTGTTTACTATCTCGCATTTAGAACGACTTTTTGTAAGGTGTAAGCTTACTGAGCCAGTACACAGTTATGTTAACTACTACCCAAGTTACATTATCATAGCACCAGATGAACAAGTTAATACTCTGTCCTTTTATTGTCCATTACTATGCGAGAAAACAATATACCAAATAATGAAGCCTATAAGTTTCATTAAGAAACAATGCTTATAAATCATGAACTTTCTATCAACAGATTTTTATTAAACTTACTTTTCACAAATGTACACCAACAAGAGATAATGTTTCATACACCAAACTTAGGTACATGTAAAATGTCAATGTAACTAGGTTAAATTTCTTAGATCTGATTACTGCTTGGATTAAGAGACTGCTAAATCCATATGATTCCCTGTATCTTTTTGTGTTCTTGTTGCTAAAATGCCAAGATTTTGGAGAAAATGAGGTATTTTTAGAACAGCTCATAAACTATGTAAAGCACTTACATGGACAAGGTAAGAATACTGGAGTTGAGGCAGTTCTTCCATATGAACAAGTCCAATTACCTCTATCTGTTGTACAGTTTAAAGAAGAAATAGTTAGTCTTGTAAATGTTGAGTTTACACGAGATAATAAATATCCGAGACCTGATCCACAAGTACCACCTGCTGTACATCCACCTGCTGGTCCATACTGGGGATGAATAAAAGATATACCAACTGATTGGTCAGTAGTTTCACAGTCAATGTGACACTGTTCTCCATTTCCTGATGTACAAGCATGTATGGTTTGAGAATCTGAAACAAAGAATATGCACTAAGTTATTTAAAAAGAGGCTCGTGGGCCTTAATGCTCACTACCCGAAAATCATTTGTAAAGTACAATAAACAATAACTGTAATTAAGAAACAGTTCTAGTTTTTGCCAATATGGAAATGCCACAATAATTAATCAGAAATATTGAATAACAGTTAATTTATAAATAGCTAAATCATGTAGTAACTTATGTGCAATTGATAATTTCCAGATAACTAAAAATTTTAGTATACTTTTGCATAATGGCCGTGACCTTTGAACATATGATCTTGAACCATATATCAAAAAGATCTTCATATCAATTCTAAAATATTCTAATATGCATGCCTTATACAAAAAAGTTAATAGTTTTCAAGATAATTAACAATTTCAGTTTTCTTTTGCAGCTATGACCTTGACCTTTCAACATATGGACTTGAATTATATATAAAAATGACCATCATATCAATATCTGCAATATTCTAATATACATGTCTATACAAAAAGTTAAAATTTTTAAGCTGCTAATGCACAATTTTATTATTTATAAGCAAAAAATAACATTTCAGGGGTAACAACTCGTACATTGATTATCATGTAGTTATGAAAAAGTGGTACCTTATTAAATTTTGTCATGGTGAACATTTTAACAATGTTTTGATTTCATATATCTCTTAATTTTTGCAAAAACAATTGCGTAAAAGTGCAAAAATCACAAATTAGGTCATGACCTTGATTTGTAACCTGAAACCCATTTTAAAGGTCATTTCAAGAAAAAGTCAAAACTGAAAACCCCATGTCATTATCTGTTCAAATAGTAAAGTTATAACATTTTGAAGCCATTTTACAAATTTTTAAAAATAAACACACACAAAAAAAAAAAAAAAAAAAAAAAAACAAAAACGCATAACCCAATTTTCAACCTAATTTCACAAAATGAAAAAAATATGAGCTTAAGATCCTAGAAAGGCCAAATATCACACAAGATTTTTTTCTCTCATCATCGGTTTCGGAGAAGATTTTTTAATATTTTTGCACCCCTAGGTCACCATGACATAGTTTTGATAGCCATGGCAATGCCATGAACAAATCTGAATTGCACCAGCCCATACATGCTTCTGTCTTAGTATCACTGAAATCTTTCCAGCAGTTTCAGAGAAGTTGAAAATAATGTTAATGACACACGCACGCACGCACATACACATGCCACACCATGCCATAAGCTCACATGATCTTTCGGTCAGGTGAGCCAACTAGTAGTGATTATCATGTCATTCATTAGTACTAAATGCTTTTTAAAGCTATTTTTGTAGAAAATAAAATTTCAGTGATTTTTTTTTTCATATGAAATGTTATTAATATCAGTTGTTAGTGGAAAATGAAATCAAATATTTAAAACTTCCAAAGGGTTTGCAGTAACTTTGGTCCAAATTATAATGCAGGATGATTCTATCCTTTCTATACATTTTCATCCAAACCTTGTAAAATATATTCATAAAATGTAATCTTTTAATGAACTTCTGCAATAATTGAAATAGAATTTTTTGAAAATTATTATTATTTTAATTGATACCGAGATAGCCAGTTCTTGGTCGGTGAAGTGAAAGAATGATGTTTAATAACCTAGTCAAAATTGTCAATTATGGGAATGTGGGGTGGAGTAATGGTGTTTTACATCAAACTTAAGTTTTTTCCAATTGTAAAAAGACAGTCATTTCTGAAATAGTTGAGTCATGTAATAGTGTTTTTGTCACAACCTAGTTGGCTGTTCGAGTACAATTTTAGTAATTACACCTAACAAAGAATAATTATAATACATTTTATTCATATGTATAAATGAAATACATAGGCTTAGCTCTTCAACGCATATATACTGTAAACTGCTTTATATTAGCACATAGAAATTTTAGCGATTTGAAGGTGCCAGTCGTATTAGCGCAGTTTTATTTTAGCACCAATGATTACCCTATTTGGGACCCCAAAATATACACCTGTACCCAACTACAAAATAAATCTTTATTAAGCTAATTTTATATATTGATACTATGAAAACTAGTTTATATACATGAGTAATTACCTGTGATAAATAGTAATAATCAAGTTAATGAAGCCATACATTTATTTTGAGTCATTCTGTACATTAGACATATTTATAAAACTGTGGCGGTTTGTCAAGAGAAAAACCACAAGCGTCTACATTGTTTTCAAGTCCAAAAACGCCAATTTTTAAAACATTTGTGGATTTTTGTGCTTTTTTAAACGGTTTCATTTTGGATTTACCGATTTTTAGAATTCAATGTGATTTAATTCAAATTTTATTCCATTTTAATTTTATGTGTGTGCACATATCATTCTCTTTTAGCTGAAACAGAAATGGACTCTTTGGACTGATCAAAATTTATAAAATTTATGCATGTGTTGATCGATATAACATCTCATTGATTAAATGTGATTAAAAACAATGTATTTCTTTGATGCTTAATATCATTATATGGCAGGGGATAGGCATAATATTAAACAATAATAGCAATTAAACATCATCACAGACCGTTTCGGGGACCGTTAGTATTTGCCCGGTAGTGTTGTAAAATTCAAGCGAAAGTATCTTTTTAGCAGTTGAACTCTTCTGTCAATCGCGCTAAAATAAAACTACCGCTAAATTTTCATTGTTTACAGTATTATTTAACATGATATTTTTATGAATATCTCTATGTTTATAGGCTCATGGTCTTATCACTCACCTGAGGATATCTCCAATTTTTTTTGCAAAGTACAATAGACAATATATCAGCTACAGAAACTTTACAAGTTTTCTCAAGTTAAGAACTGCCACAAAACTTAATCAGAAAAATCCAGTCACAATTTTATTGATAAGCAGCTAAAATAGGCATGAAGTAACTGTAGTCCAATGAATAATTTCCAAATTACTGCAGCTTAATTAGCAATTTAAGTCTTCTATTGCAGCTGTGTCCTCGACCTTGACAAATGACCTTGAATCATATATCAAAATGTTTGTCATCGCACAGGCAAAATTTCTGCACTTTTGCCTATAGCTGGCGACGTCTCAATATAAGTGAAATATTCTTGACTAGGACGTTAAACACCATTACTCAACTCAATTCTATTACATGCTATCACACACTTCACACAAACCATATGTCTGCCTATACTATCTGCTGACACAGCAAAATACATTAGAAATTTGGATAAATAAATACACAGTTTTCTTGTCAGAGATTTAGAGTCCACTTTTAAAAGTGTTCGAAATTTATGGATATTTGGCCAGACACAATAAAATTTTGGTAAGTATTGACAACGTATGGAACGGTATGCAGGACATATAAGGAGAAAGTGATACTAGGTCTCTATACAGTTCGAGGCACAACATAAACAAATCCTTATTTCCCTTGGAATGTTAGTATAGCGGCTTTAACATTTAATTGCAATTTATAACTGTGTAATTCGGTCAAAAGTGATACATTGAAATCAAATGTTAGATAATCCACTAACCTAAATTCATTGATAAGAGTCACATAAGTTGAAATTTTTTTCAGACGAACTGACAAGCTGAATCCATGTCTGATAATACTGGTCTTTGATACGGATTTTCACAGTGTCCAAAGAAACACTTAGATATTATTGATTGTACCAAACATCTTTAAAACCTAATGAAAATTACATGCCTCGAACATCTGAGACCCAGTCTTTTTTACCAAGTAATACATCATTACATAAAAACATTAAATACATCAAAAACAAAAATGGGTTTTAAAGTTATGATGCGAAACCAATATTTAATTATTTTATGTTTACGCATTATCCTTAGTGGTAGACGACCAAGTTCACCATACAGAAAGACAGTGGGGGCACCTTTAGATAAACCTAAAATATGACGACAAAATATTTTAAAAACAAGAGGGCCATGAAAATGATGTACGCTTGATCTCTGCAAACTGGAGCTTCTATTTTTTAAAGAGATTTTTCCTATATTTCAAGCTAGCGACCTACTTATTGACCCAACATGACCCATACCCAATCTTTAGCTTGCTTTTTCAGGAGGATCATTATGAGCAAGATCTAAATGGTCTAAAATTGAGCCTTCAGATTTGTTAACAAGCTGTTTATAAAATTTGACCTAGTGACCTACTTATTGACCCAAGATGTCCCATATACATAATCGTGCTAGCTTTTGTTAAGAGGATCATTCTGACTAATTTTGATAAGATTGGACTAAAATTGTGGCCTCAGGAGTGTTCACATATCATTTCTACAATTTGACCTAGTGACCCACTTATTGATCCAACATGGCCCATATATGAACTTGAGCTAGTTTTTGTCCAGAGCATCAACCTGACAACGTTTGATTAAGATTGGACTAAAATTAGGGCCCTTGGAGTGTTAACAAGGATTTTCTACAATTTAACTATTGACCTACTTATTGACCCAACATGGACCATATACAAACTTAGCTAGCTTTTGTCAAGAGAATCATTCTGACAAAGTTTAATAAAGACTTGACTGAAATTGTGGCCTCAGGAGTGTTAACAATGTTTTTCTACAGTTTAAACTAGTGACCTACTTATTAACCCAACATGGGACATAAACGAAACTGAGCTAGCTTTTGTCAAAACGATCATTCTGACTAAATTAGATGAAGATTGCATTTAAAATGGGGACTCAGGAGTGTTAAGGGTTTTCTGGAATTTGACCTAGTGACCTATTTATTGACCCAACATGGTCCATATACGAAATTGAGCTAGCTTTTGTCAAGAGAATCATTCTGAGCAATTGTGGTTAAGATTGTATTCAAATTGTGGTCTGTGGTGTGTTAAAGATCAAAAGTTGACACACGACGCATGAAGCACGACGCACGTCGCACGTCGCACGACACACGATGCTCTACACACGACGGACAATGACCCATCACAATAGCTCACTTGAGCACAGGCTCGCATAAACACACTGAATGTTTATTGTACATAGGTTTTCAGTCAGTACACAGTAAACATCGTAATAATCTTATACTACAAGGTTGTATCGACATTTGCACTATCATTTTCCAATAAATAATTATTTCAATTTAATTGCTTCTATATTGCGAATATAAACCATTTAACTGCATAAGCAAATGATGGGTCTAGTGGAAAAAAGCTAACGAGTGGCCGAGTGGCTCAACAAAACTGCTATTGATAGCTGCTGCTGAGATATAGCTTAAGAGGGGCTGAGATAAAGCTAATGAAGGGTCAAGATCAGCTGCCAATTCTGTATTTTTTCCCAGAGGATTGGACTGCCTCAGTGGTAAAAAATATGCATTGTGATTTGTGGGAGTGTCATGTGTTCAAACCCTAGATGAGTCATACATAAGACTTAAAGCTTGTAATACTTCTTCCTTATCTGGTGCTAGGCATTTAGAGAACAGATTATTTTGCTGCTTTACCCACTATCTGTATTATGTAACTTGGGGAGTCATATGCTGGTCTTGGTTTTCTTCCACCCTACGAAGTTGCCCTGAGTGTTCACTAGCAAATGAAAGACCAACATTCACACTTGCACATCTCACATGTAAACAGACTTGTTTTTAGTTTTGAATCTGTAGAGATTAAGAAACTTCCTTTAGTGGCAAAAAAAAAGTTGAAAATTGCCGATTTTACGTTGAAATACAACAAACCCTAGACGAATGCAAAATAGGAAAAAATCTCTGATGGTCTGTGAGAAAACTTTCAACTTATTCATTTACCCAATCAAACAATCACTCAATGTGATTTTACATATGTCAAACTGATGTACATGCTCTTTATTGGATTTAGACATTTTCCATGGTAATATATTGCTCTACAATGGTATCGCATACCCTTCATTTTAGTATACACCTGCAAATAACAAAATAATGAGAGAGAGAGAGAGAGAGAGAGAGAGAGAGAGAGAGAGAGAGAGAGAGAGAGAGAGAGAGAGAGAGAGAGAGAAATGATTTCTAATTAGAGTTTAAACATAAATTTGTTCTGCTGATCTGCTGGAGATTGCAATTTTCCTTGATCTAACAATTATGACCATTTGGACACCCTGACATCCATAGATAGTCTTTTGTCATTAAATTATTATTTGTGTTTAAAATGTCGTTGTTATTTTGACAAAAACATCCTTTATATGTATTTCCTCTAGATACTAGACCTGCATACATTTGATTTCCCTGACTGTCCAGTACTTTGATTTAATAAGAAATCATTATGCTGGGCAGATGAGATCTAACGAACACTTCAAATAACCAACATCTGCCAAAATACCATCTTCTGGAGCAATAACTCCAAAAGTTATCTTCTGATTTCTTAAAAATCTTAATTTCTTAAAAGTTTGTTTGGTAGCCAGGGCAATAGATTTTTGGAGAAGTCAAAAATAGGTGTTAGGGATGCACACAGGCACCTACAAAAGCATGCACACATGTACATACACATGTTGCACTATGCCAGACGTAAATACTACAATATTCTGAAACCAAAAATTTACAGTTATCAAGGTAATTAACCATTATGCATCTGTGTTCTTCATATTTGAACTTCCTTGTTTTAAATATTTAAAAAAATGTTGACAATCCACCAGAAACAGAAAAGATGTTAGTTACCTGTCAATCCATTCAACTGTAAAAGTACCAAAATGATTAAGAAATAGCTTGACATTCTTCTGAATAATTATATTCTTCCAAACTGAAAAAATATAAACTCTAATAATTTCATTTTAATAAATTCAAGAAATGTAATTGGATAATAACAATATAATGTGTAATATTTTAACTTTGTCATGTGATTTGCCTGTGGATGTCGAAACTACTTTTTTGTAAACAATTTATACAGGGAGAGAAAAAATGGCGGCCATGCTTGTGGTCATGTTAGATAGGTCTGTAAAAATGTAAAAATTTTAATAGTTCAACTTGACTGAGGATTATAAGTTTGGGAATATTATATCATAAGTATACGTTGCATATGACGAATTAGTTTAATTTTGGTTTGTATTTATGAAAGTTTAGAATTTAGCCATTTTCTCCTAAACAATGCAAGAACTGTAAAAACTGCTCACTGGACATAAGGTATATATAAATTATGTGCTACCTTTCTCACCTGCGTGAGTTTGTATTTATGAATATGTATTTAGCTATATGTATAGTTGTATCTAATCTGGATAATGCATTTGCTGTTAATGTAAGTTAAAATGTATATATGCATATTTACTTGATGTATAGTAATGTGAAAATGTATGCCGCCAATTTTGAAAATTATTGTAAAGTACCTCATGTACCACCTCCGGTGGTTTAGAGAGAGAATAAAGAATAAAGAATACACATTGTAACCATCTTGTAAACGCATGTAACAATAGAAAACAAGAGGTCCATGGCCTTTACACTCACCTGAGGAAATGTCCATAACTTACAAAGAACTTAATTACAAAAACTTTACAAAATTCCCCAAGTTTGGAAATCACGCAATAATTAGTCAGAAATATCTAGTCACATTTCATTTGTAAATAGTTTATATGTATGATTTAACTATAGTACAATGAATACAGTAGAACTTCGATAACTCGAAGTTCATGGGACTTTGGTGGTGACTTCGAGTTATCGTGGCGTTCGAGTTATCGAAGTTGAACGATGACGTCACCTTGAAAAAAAATAAATTATAATACATACTTTTCAAACAATAATAATGATAATAATAATGTATTAAAGAATTGATTTCGACTGCAAATGCAAAAAAGTGTTCCTTCATTTTAAAATAAAGATGTATACGAACAACGAATCGGGAATCAGATATCAGCAATATTTATTTATCATTTTTGTAAGAAAATACGAACAGATAGTTAATACATTAATAAAATTACAAAGCAGCACAATAACTCTAAGATTGTAATGCAGTACTGAGTACCACGGGGTTAATCGTTTAAATTAAAGCTTAGAGTAATTAAGTCGAAAGTTGAACTGTTATCGACAGCGGCATCTTACACGGCTTCTGTAATTAGAGTAGGGGATTAGCGTACCTGTTTGACTTAAATGTCCGTGACGGAACTGAATGTTAATCTGTTAATTGATACTAATTAATACGGTAAATCACTAGAACTGCTCTCTAATATAACGATAGCCTAATTACCGATATGTGTTTTATTTAACGGGCCATTGATCATGCATTGTTAGAAACAAATTTGAGTTTTTGAAGTTAATTTTTAATAGATTTCTAAACCACAGACCAAATTTTTACTTCGAGGTATCGGGGGTGTTCGAATTATAGAAGTTTGAGTTATCGAATTTTTTTTTTATATAATTTATATAGAAAACCAGTCGGGACAAAATAAAGACTTCGAGTTTTCAGTAGTTTTCGAGAAATCGAATTTTGAGTTATCAAAGTTCTACTGTAATTTCCAAATCATTAACGATATGGTTATGCAGCCATGATTTTGACCTTTGAACATATGAACTTGAACCTTATATCAAAATGGTCGTTATATCTATACCTACTATATTGTAATATACATGTTTGTACAAAAAAATAATGGTTTTAAATATAATTCTCAATTTCAGTACACTTATGCAGCTATGATCTTGAACTTTCAACATATGACATAACAACAGACTTGTTCCAAACTTTTTTCCTGTTAACTGAATACGCCTTTATGAAGAAAACCATGTAAAGAGATGTAGCTATGATCGTGACCTTTGAATATATCACCTTGAACCATATATCAAACCAACTGTCATATCAATACTAACAATATTCTAACAATATTCTAATATACATTCCTATACAAAAGTTAATGATTTTCAAGATAATTAAAAGTTTCATTCTTCTTCTACAGGTATGACCCTGACCTTTCAACATATATCATTGAACCATATATCAAAATGATTGTCTTTTCAAAATCTACTAGTTTTGGTAACTTGGCAACACCATGAACATATCTGAATTGCACTGGCCGATTTATGTTTTTGACTAAGTATCACTGAAATCTGTCCAGCAGTTTTGGAGAATAAGACGAAAATAAGTGTTAACGACACAAAGGCACACATGCACGCATACACATAAGCATGCACATACGCATGCTAGGCCATGCCATAAGCTCACATAACTTTTCAGTCAGGTGAGCTAAAAATGCAACAGAAATTTCAGATATTATAGTTTAAGATAACAAGGTCGAATTTTAAAAGAAACAAGAGCCCCAAAAGAGCCTGTGCTGCTTAAATGGCAGGCCAATTAAAATTTGCTTTCATTTGGTTTCATTTGTCAATAACAAGGCAATGAAAAAAAAATAACGGAAAAAACCTGTTAAATGTATTAAATGACCAGATTTATACATTCTATATACCAAATTGATCAACAAATAAAAGGTTATGGCCATTTTTTCTGTTTTTTTTCTATTTATAGTAACAGTGGCCATCTTGGATTTAGGATCGAACCAAAAAATCACAAACTTTAATCCACCCAGGAACCTTCCACACCAAATTTGGTTTCATTTGGTCATGTGGTTTCGGAGAAGAGAGATTGAAGTTTACGCATGCACGAATGCTATGCCATGCCATAAGGTCAGCTGTCTATAACGATGCACAAATACTGCTTAAAACATATAAGACATTTAAAATAACAAAAATAACAATTCAAATTAAAAATAAAAATTTAAACTGAAAATCCTAAAATTAATATGATTGTATTATTTCCTTAATTAGAATAATTAATTCACAATTGCGAGTGTAGTCCTAATAAAGCATTGAACTGTTGAGATACAGTTATACTATGATTTTTACTGCTTTAGCTATAACAGGCAAATTGAACAATGTCCATTAGTGTGATATGTTTACTCCACCTGCCTGGCTATGTCAATTACATGTCCAAACTTTGCCTGGAACAGCCATGTCAGTTACATGTCCAAACTTTGCCTGGAACAGCTATGTCAGTTACATGTCCAAACTTTGTCTGGAACAGCTATGTCAATTACATGTCAAAATTTTGTCTGGAACAGCTATGTTAATTATATGTCAAAACTTTGTCTGGAACAGCTATGTCAATTACATGTCCAAACTTTGCCTGAAACAGCTATGTCAATTAAAGGTCCAAACTTTGCCTGGAAGAGCAATGACAATTACAGGTCTAAACTTTGCCCGAAACTGCTATGTAAATTAAAGGTCCAAACTTTGCCTGGAAGAGCTATGTAGATTACAGGTCTAAACTTTGCCTGAAACAGCTATGTAAATTACATTTTCCACACTTTGCCTGGGACAGCTATGTCAATTACATGTCCAAACTTTACCTGAAACAGCTATG